>JAOXYL010000042.1:15814864-15825226 GCA_028564955.1 Terapon puta | reverse complement strand
GTGTGTGTGTGTGTGTGTGTGTGTGTGCTTACTGGCTGTATAAACTCACCCAGAGGGACCCCAGGCCTGTGGGAGATAAAGACCTCTCCTAAAATGTAAACACTCTCTGAAGTGGCGAGCGGGGCAGCTGTAGTTGCACACACACACATTTAGAGAAATGCAAGCCCAAGGTCAAGGTTAAGCGGTACACTCTTTCAAGGCTCACTTTCCCTCTTGACCCTCCGTCTTGCTGTTGGATCGGAGTTTGGGTGCTGAAACATGGACCGCCTTGACAAAAGAAAAACAGTGAGAATGTGCAGAGAGCTGGTGCTGCAGGACGGTGGTACAGCTGGACAAAAGACAAGTTCTCACGTGGGCCCACCACTTTGAGTGTAAGATATGAGAGAAACAGTCATCTGAAGCATTATAGGTAATTTATATATGCATTTTACACTGTACTGCAGAATACAACACTGACCATGTAGACTTAAGCTGGTAATAATGGTAGAAAATAGACATCATTCTTCAAAGCCTCAATTAAACATTGCTAACCAAACATTTGGCTTTGTGCTCAAAAATTGATAGAAGTAGTTCATGCAAAAACAAACAGATCAGCATGTGAATAGATGGGCATGGATTAAGGCTGACATTCTCTAAAAGCATTGCAAAGGAAAAAAAATGTTGTGGCATCAATAATGACTATTATCTCTCTTTCCTCAGTGAAAAATTGGTGAAATGTTTACTTGACATGTTTAAGTATTTTTTATGGACAAACCCAACACAAATCTGTCCTGTACTCTTAATTTGACTGCCAAAATTGAAATAATCTCATTTATTTGACTCTATCTGTATTTTTTTACTTGCATGCATTTTCATTTAACATCCAAGTGCATGTACAAAAGTAGTTGAAAACATATGAGCCAAAAATGAAGCCAAAGTGTCATTCCAAAAAATCGGTGCACAAATATATGCAATACCACTCACTCAAGTGTTGTGTAGGTGTGCTATAACCAGGGTGATGTTTGTGTACAAAGACAAACACACTTAACAAGTACTTAACAAAGTACCTCCTGCTCGGTGAGGGTGCTGTGAAAAATGAGAGGGGCCGGTGGGAATTGCTGGTAATCTTTGCTTGAGTCCATCTTTATTATCTTTGTCAATGGACAGAAGTGGATCCTGAGGTAAAAATACCCAAGCCTGCTTCTCATCAATGCGATGCTCTTATCTGACGTTTGAAATACATTCAGCAGGATGAGCGAGCACATGATGTATGGAGCCATGGCTGAGATTTGTCAACTCCATTTAAATGATGCACACAGATACATAAAAACAACTTTCCCAATCATTTTCTTAATATCTCATGAAAGAAAAGTTAAAACCACTCAAACAGCCTGTAAATCATAGATACATTTTCTCAAATTCTTATTGATATAGAAAGATATTTTACTAGAGAACAGAAAAAAAAACTAAATGCTGTGCTTTATCTGTTATCTATTTATTTGCTAGTAGACTGTAAATACAGCAAAGGCTAATGTCAAGGTGGTTATTTTTCTTTAAAGGTACTTTAATATGGCAAATAAATTATGCTACATTTGCCAGATATTTCTACCGTGAGCTTCACAAATCATCTACTATGACAGATTTGACTCAAGATCAGGGGTAGTAAAATGCTGACAGTCCAAAAAAATGCAAAAAATGAGACAGAACCAAAAGTGTGAAATGAAGAGTGCAGGCAATTGATTATTTTTCCAAGAAATTCTCAGATATAGCCAAGGGCATAAATTTACATAGTATAGAATGTTTTCCATAGACATTTGTCTGTAGGTGAGCCTTTAATGGCACTAAAGCAAATGTGGTGATGGAGGAGTTTGGGAGTTAGAAGATCAAATTATTACAAAAAAAGACTTTTTTGTTGATTTTTGACTTTCCTGAGCTGTGAAACAAATGGAGCCATAACTTAAAGTTTATTTTCATGACTGGCAGACAAAGTGAAAGGGTTTCCTGGTGCAGCCATCTCCATTTATGAAGCGCAACAGATATCAATCCAGCACAGGGAAGAGACGAGGGGGAACATTAGCTGTGTTTCAGAACAACAAGGTGAGAAATTGCAGCTCACACTCGACGATAGTTCCACTCTAGTGAGCTATTGATTTCGTCCCCGTTTTTTCTCGAGCTTCGGACACTCTGCGGTCTTCGGTGGCACTCTCGAGGTCTCCTCTGGGATGCGGGATGAAAGGACGCCGCCACTGAACAAGCAACTCAAATGAGTGGCGAATCATTCAGGGAAACACCTCCAGAGATGGCTGTCCTGTTTTTTAAACTGAGACAATGGCCCTCTTTTGTTCGCTCCGGCATCCCTAAGCTGCTCGGGGACACGAACACTTGCTCTCAGTTGGTCAAGTGCAAAGAGGAAGAGACAAGGACCCGCAAACAAACAGGAGTGAGGGAAATGAAATGAAGCAGTAAGTGCACTTCGTATGTGCGCACACACACACACACACATCAGGAGGAGTCAGTGACAAGCAAAGAGATGTCAAGACGGAAGGCAGAGAGGAACAAAGATCGGCCACATCAAACACAGAAGCACTGAGGCAACCAACATGTGACAGCCAAACAACTTTTTGTAACTAAAAGCCACCTGAGTGTTAAAGTATTAAAGTTTAATACAGAGTTAGAAGTTTATAAATATCAGGTGTATAGTATAGTATGCATGTGTTTTTTGGAAGTGTAAGAGACCTAACAGTATTTCCTCATTTCTCACCATGCTCCTCGGGCTAGTTGTTGCTTTGTTTTCCATTTCTTCCTCTGTCTTTTAAAAGTAAGTTAAATAAGTTAATCGGAGGAGGTGTACTAACCCACAGTTACAGCAAAAGCATCAGGAGCTTTGCCCAAAGTTGCAGATGGAAACTTACCTCATATAAAAAAGAAAATTTTCATTTATGAGAAGTCATTTTTTCATTTTCTATTTCAGTCAAATGACTGATCAGAACAGATATCCAGCACAGCGATATAGCACCATTGTTAGCAAGCTTCAACAGAAATAGGTGTTTAATTTATTTTAATCACCTTTGCATCCACTGAGACAAAAACAGGCCAATTTAGGCCAATTATCAGCATTTGTCAAGCTGATGTGTTTCTGATGGTTTCTATTTATCATCTTGTCTTTGTTTGGCATGACTCCATGATTTTCAGGACATTTAGTGTCTTAATTCATCTGTTAGCTGTCTAATCTACCTTCAAAGTCATATCAAAGTGATTGCTGCTAAACCTGTTTTATAGCAGACAAATTGACATTTAATCTGGGGTAAATTTATTGTCTTTCCACTCCTTTATTGAGTCTCTGCACATTAAGTTGTCGAGGATGGCTTGAAAGCAAAGGGGACATAATCAGTCAAGTAACAGGTACGATCATGAGTATTTCGGCGCTACAGAGATATGAGCAGCAGAATGGCAGCAGCGTTGAGGGCATTAAGGCAGCAGGCAGGCAGACGGGCGGGCGGCAGATAAAGAGGACTCTATTAGTCTCGGCTCATTGTGCCACTCTGATTTCTTTCTACTTCCTAATTGGCTGGCTTCTGTAGGCTTGGCGGCCATATTTCAGTTTAAAGGGGAAGGCTCCATGGGTCACGGGAATAAAGGGGCCCATTTGACAGGTCAGCAGGCTGATGTCTACAGCGTAGTCTTAGGTCGAAGGTCAAACTAACATCAAGATAGGCCGTGGCAGTGTGGGTCAGCTCCTACACCGGAGAGCCCAGTAAGTAAGTCGGCAGACGGACTGGAATGTTGCATCTTTGCATTTTACAGAGAACATCTTTTCAAAGATAATGAAGCATAACTGCAGCTAATACATCATTTTTTAAACTTCTTTAAAGTCATTTGATTTTTGTCCCCTGCTAATAATGCATATCACTGAATTACTGAAGATGAAGTCATTATTTTCCTTCAATACGGACCATTTTAATCAGATAAATGACGTCTCCTGATGGTCATCATCAGTGTAAAAGATGTAATTAAAACATCTGGTTAACAGCCCTAAACTTTAGTCCTCACTGCTTTAGTTTTAGAAAGATGAACGCATGTTCTGTGTTCATATCAGCAAAACACACACTCGGCATATGGTATTTGTAAATGTAACTCTGCAGGATGTAAGGACGTGTCATATGTCATCTGATTTATCTATTCACAAAATCCTACTTTTCACCTGTTGTGGATTGCGTTTGATAAAACGCAGCAGAGAGACTACAAGTCAGAGTAAGAGTTTGTCATTTAAAATGCATTTGTTGATTTAATTCATTATTCTATGCATTAGCGAAGTAAGACAAAAAAAATAACCAAAGTAATCCAATTATGAGTAATCCATGAGTAGTCAGAGGGCTCAAGTAACTGACAGCAGTCTTTAGGAGGATTTGGTTTGTACAACAGATCACATTGGAATCAGCACCCTCCTAACTCGATTAGCATTAACGTTCACCTCTAGGAAATGAGTAGCCTGAAAACATGAAATTCACCATGCACATTTGCACACACGCATACACACATACGTGTGCACACACACACAAGCGCAGGACAGTCTGCCTGGCACCAGACAGCAGTGCACGGCCAAATGAGATGTGTGAGAGCCCCCTGCTGCCAAGAGGCGGACAGGAAGAAGAAACAAACCCTCTCTAATGGAGACATGACATGCTCGCTGGGGCGGAAACTCAAACAAACGATTAATGGGCCATGGAGCCTTCAGTACAGCAGCAAAATACCCACCGCTGCTCCCCCTCTCTGCGCTCCCTCGCTCTCGCTCTGTCCCACGTTGGCCGAGGGGGGCTCGACATTTCAAGACCCAGGCCTCTACGCCGAGGCGACATGTTTCTGCCACCCCTTTACCCCAATTCTACTGAGATCTCTGAAGTGAATGAAGTGGACGCCACAATGTCAGTATCGTGACGATCTGCACCAAAGGAGGGTGATTCTACTGTTTGACAGACACTTTTATTTAATGTCCTCCTCTATGCTCCACTATGTCTATGCTTCACTTTTTTTCTTTTATATATCTGAGATAGGTACATATCCAGTTTATCTACATCCAAGCTGGGTTGCAAAGCTGTTTTAGGGAGCAAGAGACAGAGAAGTTCTGACGCTATCTAGAAAAGACAAGACAAGTCCTGGGATCGTGCTCGGCTGTGTTTGCCCCCCTGCGGTAAAGGAGGTGACCTTACAACGGTGACACAGCACCAAATGAGACAACGGGGCATGGGAAAGGATGGAGAGTGAAATCCATGCAGGGGTACTCGTCCACTGAAACAATCCCACGTAAATCTGAAGCTGCAGGAATGGAGGAAGGTTTTGACAATGTTTTGTAGATACTTCAGCTCTTGGTGTGTTGCTTATGAGATGCTAGCACAGACAAGTGAGTCTTGCAAGTTGACCTGATTTATATCCTTCCCTAAAACTTAAGACATTTTAAACATAGATCACAAAGTTTTTGGCTGGTGGAGACGACAGGAGCTGGATGAGTCCAGGACGTGGGGGTCTTCCATTTTCATGAGGCTGTGGTAGTCTCCGTCCAGTCCGGTAGCTGGTTCAAGCTTTCCCCTTTTGTCCTCGCTTCCATCCCAGCAGAGAGTTGCAAAAGAGAGAGGGGAAGAAGGGAAGCCCCTTACGTTCATGTGTTTTGATTAGCAGGTAATGATCTTTGATCTAATGCGCTGACTGGGAAAGTGCGGCTCCCATTGAAATCCGGTGGATGCTTGGCCGACCTGGAGCCAGTGTCACTTCTCGTTAGGGCCTGCAGCTCCATGACCTCCCCGTTGCCAGTCCCAGCCCCCTCCGCGCAGCATGTGCACCCCGCGTAATGATATCAATAGCAGCAGGGGTGCAATGAATACAAATCCGCGTGCAGAATGTTTGGACAAGAATTCGCTCCCAGCCCTCCCTCCTCCTGCCGCCCCACTCACCACCGTTCAACCTCTATCCCCCACACAAAGGGCTAGGTTAGGCTGTAATCTGGATGGTTGATTTCACACAAAATAGTTGGCTACTGCAAAGAACAAATGCCCCCTGCTGGCTGGCTGTAAGTGCATATGTTTCATAAAGTACTAGCCGTTCTGTTTTTTACATCCACCTTCCATCACGGTAAGCAAAACCGGGCTTTAAAAATCAGCGTGTGACAATGTGTGTGATTGTTTAAATTTATTCATGCGTGCAACTAAAATCAGTCAAGCTGCAAAGTATATGATAATGACTGTTACATGCTTAATTGAAAGAATACAAAACTCATTTGTCCATTTGCATGGAGTAGGGCAGCTCACCAAAGTCTTCAATTAGAAATATTGTTTGTTTCACGTTGTCTCAAAATAAAGCCCATTTTCCCCACGATGCCGAGCTAAAGCATTTATTATCTGTGCGCCAGGGGACCCTCATGTTGTTCTTATGGTCCCACTGAAGAAAAATATAGCTTTATTACTGTATATCATATCATAAAATGTACAACATTAACTGGCTGCTGGAAACTACTACACAGTTCTGTGACCAGGCACACAACCATCTCCTATCGAACACTCCCTCCTGTGTTGGACCTGACATGGCAGCCACCTGATTTCCGTCTCTGGTATTGACACAGCCGTTTAAAGCGGCCTGGCCACCAGTGCCCATAACAAAAGTTTGTTCATGGAACCAGCCAATGAAAGCCTCAGTTGAATCAGGGAGGAAAGAACCAATACATTTCTCTTCTGAATTAACAAGACTGGAAAAGCTATAAAAATCCCCGCTACGAGACCTGTTTATTATCAATTACAGCAGCACAATGCAGCCACACTGTGAACGTACATACATGTGCTGCAGCCATGTGCCTCTCTGCAAGGATTGCATGCCATGTGCACAAGCCCAGTGCACACAGAGTCCTCTCTTCTTCACCCGCCTGCTTCATTACTGCTGTCTGAACACACTTCTGCAGCTTCCTACAAAGCGCTCGGTTACGTGGTTCAGCATTTAATGTGCTGTGAAACGTAACAGTATCAAGAACAATGTCCGACATTAAATAAGCAATTTACCAAATAAATCAATATTGTAAAAGTGTCAAAAAGAAGACACCGATTTGGTCTAAAAACTATAAATTCTAATTATGTTTCTTGATTAGTTTTGATTGGTCAAACATTTTTCATCTATTTTTGCCAATGATTTCCTGTACAAAAGTTGTATATTTGGATTATGGCAACTGTATAACAGGAGTAATTGACAGTAGTTTTGACCCTCGGGGTAGATGTGGGTGCTTGTTACGAGACTGTTTTGTTTCTGAGGTGGGTCACCTCTCCTAATGAGCAGTGAATGGAGTTAAAACCACATGGTGAGAGATGACACTCCTCTGCCGCTCTTTAATCAAAGCATGTTTTGTTTCTTTTTAATCATCTTGCAGCACAGAAGCTGCAGGCATGTGTCATGTTCATCACAATATCTGAAGTATGTCCCTAACCACAGTTTGACAGTTTCTTAGCTTGTGGTCTGTCATCGCGGAGGATGACATCGTCTGTTAATTGTAAACACACAAGTGTGCTCGCTGTCAATCTGTGGCGCCGGAGGCAAATTTATAACTTCTTGCAGGAAGTGCCAGCTCCTGCTTCTTCAGTGTGAAAACACTGTATATTGCTTGACTTTATTTTGTGAGCGAACACATTTTCTATACATTTTCTTTTTAGTTATAGAAATACATATATTTTTCATAATGTTTGCTACAGATTTTGGATCTTTATTCAAGTCATAAAAGAGTAGAGGAAACTACAGATCAGTCGAGTGTGGATTGTACTGAATATTTTATCATGTAATGTATAGTTACTTTTAAAAAAACCCTGCATGACATTTACACCGGTGTGAGAAGTCCCATCTCCTCCGACTCAACACTCAGAGCGTCTTTGTCCCCAAAGCTTTTTATGCCAGTACATCTTAAATGCATTAGCATTAATATGACTACAGGACATTAAATATTTATGTGTACATGAAAGGCTTCCCCAGGTCAAACACTTTTGTCATACTCTGTCTCGATTGTTACAATTTACAGCTATTATTGCACAGATTTTTTTTTCTTTACATTTCGTTATTTCACATAAAGTGGTGACAACATCGTCAACACATCCAGATTATTGTCTCATAACAAGATGTCTTTCCTACGTTTGATAAAGTAATGAAAAGCGAAATGGCCTCCAACTACATCAGGACTAAATGAGAGGAAAGATTAAGATGGATAGCTACATCTGGCTCTCACTTGAAACTCTAAAGGAAATCGAGATAACCAAGGAGGGTCAGGTTATTCATCACCATCCAGACATGTGCCCGTACACAACTGTAACAGCTTAGAAAAACAGACGGGAACTCGCCAGCCGTGCATACTCGAAGGCAGCACCTGACTTTGGGCCCTGTTTTTGTAAAAAAAAAAAAAAAGTTATACTGTAAAGGAGCAGAAGGGAAAGCGATAGATTGACAGCTGGGCCAGGAGGGCACCTGGTTAATTTCACCTATCATCCAGACCCTTAGTGCCCCACACATCCCCTTGCATGTCTCTCTCTCTTGCTCTCCGCTCGTTTTCTCAAGGGAGCAACTTTTCCTCCAGATCCTGACTGACATAAACCCCAGAGCCTCAGACCCCAAACAGAATTTGCCGCAGACCCCTGGCTGCTTGTCTTCTGTCTGCTTCATCTATCTCTTTCTTCCACAATTTCCATCCCCTTAACCATCGCTCCCTTTGTTCTTGCAGTCGATCGATGCACCATAACTCAACTGGCCTCTGGTGTTTGATGTCTGAGCTCTGGATATCATTTCAACCGTTTTTCGCTGAACCAGTGAACCACGCTGATAATACCGTGTCTCACGCATGCACACACACACACACACAGATATACTCAGACACACATACAGGCACAATATATGTATACACTCAGGAGCCCAAAAGATATTGAGACAGAGGGATAAAGTGAGGGAAAAAGACAAAGAGACTGTGGTAAGTCTTCATACACAGAAGGCGTGAAAACAGTGAGCGATACATCACAAGACTTCTGTACAGCTCTCGGCTTAAGACAGTTGAATAACCTCAGAAGTAGAGCAAATGAAATATGCATAAAAACACAGAGCATAATGATCGAATACTGATGCTTACAATAAGTCTGTTAAATCATATACATTTTAATATCATAAGAATTTGCCGGTTGCATGTTTTTCAAAGACTTCTGTGAATTAGACCCATTAAATGTGATGGATAAAGTGTTTAATTTTAATCTTATTGTCGATACTTAAACACTCAATTTTTGGGGAGGTTTTCGAGCAGGATCTCACGAATATTTGATGGAAGTTTATTGGTTTATTAACTACATGTAGAAAAACTTAGAGAAATATGTTCCTCTATAACTAAAGATGTGGCAAGAGAGCAGCGGCAGTGGACAAGCAGTGAAGGTGAGGGTGGTTAATTGGCACTTCTTAAAACTTTATCGACGTGGGGTGATGCTCGTTTGCACAATGCCCTGCCCTGTTCTCATTTCACAATGCAAACCAAGCATAGTTTAATGTGTTGGTCAGCTGTGTGCTGGTTGCTCAAGGACACCTCGGCAGTGAACAATGAGGGAAGAGAAAATGCTGCTAATTCATTTCACCCCAAGATTGAACCCACAAGATTGTGATTTTTCTTTACATCAGAGTATATGAAATTTCCACTGGCCAACATTTAAATTAGTTTGCCTAAACATAACCACTTCTTCATGAGGAACAGGTCAATCATTAATACATACCACAAAACTGCACATTTAACCTGCACTAGTTTTATACTAATTTAAACAAATGTCATGAGACAATTAAGTAGAGTAGCAGCGATACTCAGTTTTCTCTCCTCATCATCACAATAACTAATCTCCTCCTAGTTTTGCAATTGGGTGAGTTAAGTTTTACTGTCCAGAAAATAAGACCTCACACATTCATGTATATTAGTAAAATACAATAAAATGTGCATTTGCATGGAGCATCTGGTGTGTCAATGAGTTTCCATAACAAATTCATGAAAATAAAACTAATTCTAGTTTTATAAACTTTCATGTTGAAATAATTTTAGTAATTATTTGTATTGGGGTGTGTTGAAAATAGTTCTTTCTATATATATATACTGTTTGTGTTTCATTATAACTACTCTTCAGTTTTGTCACATTATAGTGTTATCTGTCATCGACTCTTAGTGAAGGTTTGGTGACATTTTGTAAGCTGTCTGCAGTTGGTGTGCTAATGGTGTGTTGCTAGTGATAGATAGCGCTGTGGCTCTGAACCAACAGTGCTGGACTATCCAGTTCACAGTAAGAACAACTAGTTTTGCGTAGACTTATCTTAACCTTAAAGCATGTGGTAATACTTGCATTCTGAGAAATC
>JAOXYL010000042.1:15796636-15806692 GCA_028564955.1 Terapon puta | reverse complement strand
CAGACATCCCTTCATTCACAGAAAAACATCTTGCGGGTACCACTGAGGATTAGTCAGATGCAAACTTTTGTTTGGATGAAGTATCTCATATATACCATAAAATGCCTCTTCTTGTGGCTCAAAGAACAAAAAAAATATCCAAATGAAATCTAATAACTAATTTTTATCAATAACTTATTGAACTAAGATAATAATATTCAAATTAGGTGTCTTAATTAAAGAGATTGCCACTCTCATTAATCATATCTGCAAATAAAACTAATTTCTAGGCCTCATTTGAACATTCAGAATATCATTTAAAAACATCTGTAAATGCATTCGTGAATGATTTCTTGGAATAAGCTCATATTACACAGTCTTTGTGGTAAAATGCTATATACATAATCTATAATAATTTTTTTAATGACATTTTGAAATGTTTTTTTATGGTATTGACTGAACTGTATGTACATGCATGTAAATCCAAACATACTGTATGCACATAAGGTAAAATAATCTTGCGTGAACTAATATATATTACATTTTCATAAAATTAATTATCTTAATATTTAGCGTCATTTTATCTGTGCTTATAAGTTACAGAATGAAAAATATAATTATAAGTATTAAAAGATTCAGTGCAAATGTAGAAATAATAGCTTTCATTGATAATTTTAATTCATCTTTGGATTGTTTTAGTTGATAGAATGAATATTGATGTGGTGGTGGCCGGTCATAAACTGCACAGTAAACTTAAAACTTCACTTATTTTACTCCCTGGACAGAGTTTCTGATGTGTTTTATGAAAAGACATTATGTGGAAGACACCCCCCCTCTCTTGTGAAATATGACAGTCCTCTGGTGTGTGTGTCCGGTGACAATCTCCATGGCGACTCAGCTGTGTTTGGACCAAATACATTTTCTCGACCTACCACCCATTTTTCCTCCATCTTTAGTAGCCTTCACGCAGACGGATGGGAGGCACAAATCTTCATGGAGGAGCCTCGCCCACGTCTAACTGCAGCCATGAATAACCCAGGATAGCATGTGCGCCTATCAAAAAAAGACAGCGAGCACCGTAACCACGTCCAGATGGACCCAGCAACTCGTCCCCCTCCCTCTGCTGCTCCTTCCTGCGAGGCTGCTGTGCATGTGGTCGTGTTTTGCACCTTCCCAGCAGCTCAAGAAACGACAGAGTTCTCCTTCGCCAGATGATCGACTGTTGTATCTTCTGCAGGAAATAAATTACATGATCATCTGACACACAGCAAGAAAAAAACAGCCGGGTGTGATGCTTCTCAGATGTGGGACGACGGGCCCATTAGTCCACGATGACAGGAAAAAGTCGAGTTCAGTGAGAAGTTATTGATTCAAAGATGATCAACTCAAATTATGGCGATTTATGTCTTCACACAAATGAAATCAACTAGTTAAAATGAATTATTAAGGGAAATATTACAAGAGGCAACAAATAAACTCAGATGTAAAAAGAAAGACAAGCCAGTGACTATGCAAACTACAAATGATGTAATGCAGTAAATTTAAGTATGTAATAAGTAAATATACGTAGATGTATTTCTGATTATCTCTGAATGAAATACTGTTTTAAACGTGTATTTAAGACATTGTGATAGAGGATATTTGTGTCATTGCATCATAACAAAAGCCACCTCAGTTTTCCTCCTTTCTCCGTCCATTTCTTGCCTCTCTCCTACCAGACATGTGAGTGGCCTCCCTTTAAGTTGTGGTGAGTAAACTGTGGAAAAACAGCAGCATCACACTAAAGAGACACTAATACACTTGCAGTGCTGCTTTCTCGCCAACAGAGTGCAGCATCGTACCTTATGAGGAAGTTGTACTATTTCAAAACAGTACATATAAGTGATAGAAGGCAGAAAATGATAGACCTACATATTGTAGAACCAGCAGCTAGAAGGACTTTGCAGAACACATGCATTTGGTGGATAATAACATAATTTTTGCAAAGATGATGAGTGATGTGTAAAAGAAGTTGGCGAGGTCAGTTTTGAGGTTCGCAGAAAACCCACTCACACAATCCAGTACCTCATTTTTCATCCACGCCATCCAGTGGAGCACAAACTGGGAGCAATCCAGACTTAACAACAGCGGGAAGAAACAACACAAATATGAAACGGAGGACGGGGAACAAAGACGCATCAGAAAGGCTTCCAGAGCTTGTGGTTGCCCCGATGGGACGTTCATTAAAATAACAACTAGATGTATAAAAGGACACGTAGAGAAAGTCTGACCACACATCCCCTGACAATATGCAACTTTATTGTTATCTTATATGTAGACGGACTTCTTAAATCTTAAAAAAAGATTTTCTTCTCGACACAATAGTTTATATATATATTTTATAGTTATGCACCAGAACCAGAGACCATACAGATCTGTGCATCAGTGACACTCAATACTCCCTCTTCATACTTTTAGTGAGGCTTAAGGAACTTTTGGTTAGGATTTAGCAGACTGTTTCCAAAATGTATAAATTTAGGAGGGAAAAAAACAGTGGCAACCCAATACACCCTCTTCCTGCTCTCTATCTGCCACGACATTTCTAGCATGCAAACTTCCCATCAATTACCACCTGGAGAAGCGAATCGATAGAAATCCCTCTAAGACTTGACATAACCTCCTTGAAATATGCTTACACCAGGATATTTAAAGGAGTATTTAACATGTGAAGATCTCGTTATCAGAAGTACCAGCCTATGACAGTTACAGTAAAATGTCTTCTGTGGTGCTGCAGCTTTATCATCTAAAAACATTTTAATAAAAAGAGAATGACACAAAGAAAATGTTTTTTTGTATCTGTATTTTACCATCATAATAATATGTATAGACATATTTCAGTATTCAAAAACATTTTTTTCTGCTAGCACGCTTAAAAGGGGGAAATCCAGTCACTGGATCATCCTTAAACACACTCTGTGTCAGATTTAGAGTTCAGTCGGCAACGATGGAAGATGATAACGTCCACAGTCTAGAAATACTTTCCACAGCTCATCTTTTCCATTAATCCACAATCATGAAAGACTGTGTTTAATTATTTAAAGATGATTAAGGATAATGGTAGTCACCATCGAGTCCCTCATGGTGCCTTCCATCTTTCACCATCATTATCATCAGTCCTCCAGCTGTGTCGTCCTCAGAGTTTCTTCTTCATCTTACCCTTCTTCTGCCCGCCCCGTCCGAAGCCGGACTTCTTCACCTCTCCGAGCCACTGTTTGTTTTTGGATCGGAGTCTCTGCATTCCCCCGCTCTGTAGGAACTGGTGCTTCTGCTTTTTCTTGCGCTGCTTCAGGATCTGCTCGCTGTTCTTCAGCTCTGAGCGCACCCTGCGGCCACCGGGCGTCACCTGCGGTCCTGCAGGTCTCTGGGCGTTAGGACCTCCACGACCACGACCGCGACCACGACCGCGACCACGCCCTGGAGTAAGGAAAATATAATAGTTGTTTGTTCGGTGGAATATTAAATCTTGAGACATCTTTTACATTGTATAGACTCGTAATGCAAGAACAATTATTCACTTGACATGATCAATTATTACTCTTTTAAACAAAATAGTCCATCAGATGAAGTGGGTTAGTTCAAATTGAGTCTGTTCTCCTACCTCCTCCTGACCTCCCTCCTCCCCGTCCTCCACCGCCCGTTTCTCCATCCGAGCCAGATCCTCCGTCATCAATCCTGTATTTCTTCTTCCACTCCTCGTAACTGACATGTCGTTAAGTGACAACATCTCAGCAGCACAGCTAAATATAGTCGGAGCGAGAGAGAACAGCAACTGCAGCAATACTGATGAATTACACGACGAGAGAGTTTGTTGGAAGGATACAAGTTCTTCTTGTTCTTCTTGTTGTTGATGACCTGACCACCGTCTAATCGGATCTTCTTCTTCTGATCCTCCTTTCCTCCTTCTCTCACAAAGCGCTTCCTCTTACGGTCCCTATAAATGATAGACGGGCGCTTAATCACATTATGAAAAAAGCAAAATCAGAAGCAGGAGGTGTCGGGAGAAGACGGATTCAGAGTGAAGGAGTAAATTTGAAACGTCACCATTTCATGATGGCTTTGTGCCGGTTTAACTGTTCGCCCTCGTCTCCCATGAGGTCCAGGACAGCGGAGGAGGCCTGTTGTTCAAAGGCAGTGCCCTCTCCGCCCAGACTCAACCTGACAACACAGAACAAAAGTCACAGGTTAGAACAGACAATACGCTTTAATCTGATCACTTTTTATAGAAAGGGTGTTACAGCCTCACCCTCTCTCTGAGTTGAAGTCTTTGGGTCTGTAGGGGATGTAATACTCCTCATCTTTGCCTGACTGTCTGCTTCTCTTGTTCTTTGGCCGTTCCTGCCCGTCTTCATGCTGAACTCTCCTTTTTCCACCGACCACCTCGGAGAACACCCCCTGGTGGAGCCACGAAGAATTACACATCAAAAACTGACATCTAGGAAAGTTGTACAAAATGAGAATTTGCCAGAATAATTCACAGATAAAAGCTGCTGTTCAATAATATTTAAGTTCACAAATAATGTCAACTTGAGCGATTTTTTGTTGTTTCCTAACACTGTTTAGAAATTAATTGATTATGTGAAGTATTTTGATAAATAAACAACCTTTCAGGTGATATTTCAAGTAAAAAATCCAAAATATTTACACATTATAGTATCTCAATTGTTTTCTTTTGATAAATTGAATATCTTTTAGTTTTGGACGCTTAGTAAAAACAATATCGAGAAAAGCATCATCAGATAAATCCCTGATGGAAAAGATATTTTCCAGACTTAATATAATTTCATATATAATAGATCATTTGTGCCTAATTATCCGTTATCTATCTTAGTTCTTCTGTCAGTTGAATATGGGGTGGTGATATAAGACAGTTCTTACACTTGAATGACACTGCAGATGAAAAACATGTTCATGTATTCTATATTCTCATACAGATACACAGTGTAGAAGCTTGGTCTTAAATCATAACACCACAGGAACATGAGTTTCTCACGTTCAGATCATCCTCCTCGTCGCCTGTGGAGTCATCATCATGGTAGGCAGTGGTGGTGCTGGTTGCGGGGACGTGGTCTTCTGGCCGCTGCAGTCGGCTTTCTGCAACCAGGTCGTCTCTCTGTTTGTTGAATTTGTCCACCAGTCGCGTGTCCTTGGAGCGTTTGGCCCGCATCACCTCGCTGGCCTGCGTTTTACTGCTGGAGTTGATTTCAAAGATAGTCTACAAGAGGACAAAGTATTTTGAGTTTTATCACAGATTAACAGGGAATTGAAGCAGTGTGAGACATCTGCATTATCAGCAACTGTAACCCACCGATTTGGATTTGTAACCTTTGATGGCATCAACTATTTGAAGGCGCTCCAGCTCCATTTTCTCCAAACCAGATCCTGAAATGAGATTCATCAAATGTTGTTAATAACCACTGTTCAAGTATCATCATCGCTGTTCTTTTGATAGTTGAGCCTCCTCCAAACTGACCTAACAGAGGGTGGACAGCCATGATGGAGAGATCTATGCTTTTGACTCGTCTGATGGACTCGGGTGAGGGGTTTGGTCGGGACTTGAGGTACTGCTTGTAGGCGTTCTCCGAGACACGGTACAGGTTTTGCAGGTCCAGGGAGTTTTCGTGAGCCGTGATCAGGTGGGAACTTTCGTCGTCCAGGATGCTCTGAGGGACCCGGCCGAACACACCATCTGAATCTGGAGGGAGGAGAGGTTTAGATTAGAGGAAGTGATGAAAGAACTCCACAAATCCATGAGTTCGTTCGTCTGTTGGAAGATCTGACAGGGGATCTGCAAAGCCTACCTTGCGCGTGTTCGAGTGTGGCGAGCTGAACGGGTCTTCCAAGGAAGAGGTGAAGGTCGTACACGAAAGGCATCTCATCCTGACAAATCATACTGTAGGTTGTGCCGCTGCGGCCGGCACGTCCCACACGGCCTGATGGGAAAAAAAACAAAAACCAAAACAAATGAATCCTCCTTTATCACAGCAAACTCATCAATTTGCTGAGTTCAATAGAAAATACAATTAAAAACACTAGATCAAAGTATTAATTGAGTGTATAAACCACTCACCAACTCTGTGCAAGAAGAGCTTGGCCTTGGAGGGGAAGTTGTAGTTGATGACGTTGTCCAACATGGGGATGTCGATACCACGAGCAGCGACGTCCGTCACAAGCAGCACCATGGCTTTGCGATGCACAAATTTCCCTATGTTGATCTTCCTGGCAGTCTGATCGAGGGCACTGTAGATGTATGCACACTCCAAACCTTCTGAAGACAGCAGCTGGAGGACAAAACAAAAGAAATTTAACACAAGTCAGATCTGAACTGACTGAGTGTGCGAGGAGGAAAAAAAAATAGAGAGAGAGAGATATTCTGCTGTTTGTACCCCACCTCCTTCAGGTACTCTACATGGTGTTTGGTGGCAACAAAAACCACGGTCTGCTCATAGGGCTTCACCACGTTCCTCAGTAAATGAAGCAGCAGCGCCGGCTTGTCGTCCACACGCACGTGGAAAAATGACAGCTGAGGGTAGATGGGAGAAATTCAGATTTAAGCGTCAGAGTGTTAAGAGTTAGACAGATAAGATTAGAAAACGTAGCTCCAACATTTAGATGCATCTTTGCATTTCCGAGCACTCAATACACAAAGTTATTTTTATCACTCTCTTACACAGAGAGCTCGCAAAGAGTCCCTGAGGGCAGCACAGCACTGTAAGGCACCATAAAAAGCTTTTCTTTCAGGTGTTACAGAGTTCATAACAGATGTCAGATGGAGAGTGAGAGGCTAACAACAATTCATGTAAAAATGGAAATGATTTTTTCGACATTTCTAAGAGAGGAAAATCGTTATTAAGTTAGTTAATTATTGGCACTATTTTGCTAAATCTTTCATGTTTAATAAGGTCCTTTATTTACCTTAATCTGGTCACTGAGTTTAGAATCCACATCCAAACGAATCAACACTGGTTCAGTCAGACCTGAAAAAAAAAAAAAAAAAAAATTTAAATCCTGCTTATTAAGTAGATTAGCCCTAAGCACATGTGTTTTGTGCATATTGTTAAGATGACTAAGCTTTAAAAATATCTTCGATCATGATGGCTGCACGCAAAAACACAAGTCGTCGTTGAGCTCACCAGCTCGGGCAAACTCCACCAGCAGCTTGGGCAGAGTGGCAGAAAACAGCAGACTCTGCCTGGTGTCCGGAAGCCTTCGGATGATCTCTTGAAGCTGCTCAGCAAAACCCATTTCAAACAGCCTGAGCGGGGGACGAACGACGATACGATCACTCACTTGCACTTGTAAATAAAAAGCATACAAATCCTCCCGAGCAGTGAAATGAAAACATGACACTACAAGTTCATTTCTCACCTGTCAGCCTCATCAAACACCACATACTCCACATTCTGCAGCTTCAGGTTCATCTCCGTGATGACGTGCATGAGACGGCCCGGGGTGCCGATGATTCTGGGGAGGGAAGCGCAGAGGTCAGGACAGAGGAGAGTTTCTCCATACAGCACATGGGTGAGGAGAAGCTGCATTATCAGGCGAACGCGATAAACAGCAACACTCACATGTCGGGGTTTTCGTGAAGAGCAGCAAACTGGTCGTCCATTCTGTAAAAGGGCAGAGACGCTTTCATTGATTTCAGAGTCAAAGGACAACTGCGCTGTTTTTAAACAAATAAAATAACGGCATGATAATATCGAGAAGTCACGCACCTGTCTCCACCGAGGATTAAGGCAGTCTTGAGACCAGTGAATCTTCCCAACTATAACACCGCAACACAACAGAGAAAAATCAGGGACGGCATAAATAAATGTCACAAAGGTTCTTTGGTGATTAATTAAACGCTACCCAAAGAATTTTTATAACCCGGCAAAATGTAACTTTAACACCTAAACGAAAAATACTCATCTGACCTCTTTGGTGAACTTCATGGTCTGCAGGGCCAGCTCTCTGGTGGGGGTCAGGATGAGGGCCCTGGCTCCTGTTTGGGCTTGAGGGGCCTTCAGCTTCTCAAACATGGGCACCAGGAAGGCAGCTGTCTTACCGCTGCCCGTCCTCGCCATGGCCACCATATCTTTGCCATCCAAAATCACTGGGATAGTCTGAGGTGGGGAAGAGAAGGATTCTGCATGAAATATCTGTCCATTTAGATTCACAAAGGTTCAGGTTGTTTGCAGTCATGAAGTGGTGCTGACTCACCTTTCTTTGGATCGGAGTAGGAACTTTGTAACCCTTTTTCATGACGCCTTTATAAACAGGGTAACTGAGACCTAAAACAAACATAATGTAGTTAAACAATTTTGTATCTGGGATCTGAAGAACAGTGAATCCAACATTTTTTCTTCTGCCTGCATGAAAATATACAGGTGGATTTACAACCCAGTAACCACTCATCACTGGGTCTTACCCATGGACTGGAAGCCTCCAGACTTCTTTTTCTTCTTGTTTTGGGCTCTGACGAGCTGCCTGGTGTCCGGCTCCACATCTGACAGGCAGTCTGAATTGATGGGGAACCTCGGCAGTTTCTTCCCCGGCTGTGAGACCGACGAGAAAACACAACAGTTTGTAAGCAACAGGTAGAAAAAAAAAAAAGTTATCCAAAAAAATAATCTCTGAATTTTCACATCACAGTTGTTTGAGTTGCATGTTGGGCTTGTCCAAACAGAGGGTGAGCACAGAGAAACTTTCCCCTCCCAGTGGATGAATATGAAAACAGGCTTCATGTGTCAAACTGAAGCTCAATCTCAAAAGTGACAGAACAATAGCAGACCATGTTTTTTAATCAAAATGGACAAAAAGGGGGTTTTTTTTGTTAACGGACAACAAGTACATCTGTTTATTTTCATTTTTAAACAAATACACTGCACATATTTAATATGATATTATTTCATTTTTCTATTACTGATTTTCTAATTTATTCAAGTTTCTTGACTGACAGCATGCTTTCTTTCAAGTTAATTTCTATTTTTAAGCCCATGCAATGTTTGCCATTCTGCACTTAAACACCCTTGTATGTGTAAACCAACTTGGCAGTCAACCTGCCTCTGAACAAACAATTAACAGCTGATTTTGCTGTTTAAGACCAAATGTATTCTGGGGTAGGTAAACAACTATAAATGAATCACAAATAGTACATTTCTAAGGTATTATGCAAGCAATATACACATAATCAGCAGGGGCAGTTTAGTTTTAGTTTCATTGTACTTATGCAATGTTCAGGTCTCAGAATCAGTGTTATTATGAGATGACCGAGATTAGACGAGGCGACAACAAACCAAAGTGCACTGTGAAGCATACAGGGTGCATTATGCTTTAAGTTGAATTTATGTCCGTTTGCGGCAATACATGCTTATGTATGTATATTTATTGGCAATGTTAGACATAAACTACTTTGTGTATACCAAATCCGTGCAAATAATGTTATTCATTTGAATAAAGATTTGAGGGGGCATCCGGATTTGAACCGGAGACCTCTTGATCTGCAGTCAAATGCTCTACCACTGAGCTATACCCCCTGTTCGACTCCCTACTCCGGTGAAACTACTACAGCACTACTACTGTAATATTGCTGATATGTCATTATTATGTGTGAAACTGGTAATGTGGGGTGTTCAAAAGTAGTGTTTCTTACAGAATCATCGTCCTTTATCTCAGCTGCCACCTCAAACTCTCCGCTGTCAGAGTCCTCCGGCTCTCTGCTGCCTGCGTGTCTCTTCTTCTTCGTGAGTTTCTTCTTCCTCTGCGCCATCCTAAAGCTTTAAAGGTTCCTTTTAACACTGTGGTCGGCGACTTAACTGTGCGGGTTGTTGATAAGAAAAAAATACAGTTCTTCGAAGCTCATTTGATCTAAACAACAGGGTGCGCAGACATATTGGACACACGTGTGTTAGTTCTTCTTCGGCTTCTTCTTCGGCTTCTTCTTCTTCTCTCGTTTCCATTACTGCTGCGATGACCTCCACAGCTCATCACTGCCACCTGCTGCTCCGGAGTGTGTGTTTCTTCGTGTTTCTGTGTGTGTGTGTGTGTGTGTGTGTG
>JAOXYL010000042.1:15758612-15787046 GCA_028564955.1 Terapon puta | reverse complement strand
AAATTTTAAGACAGATTAAGAAGAGTCTAGCACTTTGATATGGGCATTTTCAAACCAAAATGGTGCTCTAAAATGAGCAGAAATGCAAAAAAGGACACTCTTTTGTCATGATAGTTTGGTTCAGTATCAGAAGAAGGATTCAAAATAAATGTAATCATAAAATTATCAGGAGGAAGTATCGCTGTATCAACAAAGGGGAGCAGCAGTCACAAACTATGACTCACTTTTGTTGCAGTATTTTTTTCTTCATCTGCTCTGCACATTTCCTAATTTCTTGTCCTACACTGAAGGTGTGAGTCTTAAAATCTTTCCTCTTCTTTTGTAAATATGAAATCTTTAAATCCCTATATTAATAATTATAATGGTGGTGTGGGCAGCTCCAAAGGGTTACTGTGGGCTCTGCGTGGACGTCTTGACTGCAGTGCGTTGGCAGGTATATGTTGACTAGGCTCAAGCTTCATGTTGTTATCTCTTCCCATCATTTCAAGCACACGCATTTCTTGGCATAACAGTGACTCTGCTGTCGCCCTGTGCTTTTCCCCTGGACGGTGCCGCTGCTTACCTGCCCGGGTGGTTTTGGAGAAAACAAGCTGGCACATCATCTTAAATCTCACTAACAAGATGTCATCTTCTGCTCTGTGTGTGTCGCCTGCAGTGAAGGGCCTGCAGTGCTATGGCTGCAACATCATCCAGGGCCAGAGGTACGTGGACGTGGGCTGCTCCAACCCAGAGGTCATCACCTGCACCCACTCGCACAAAGGCTTCAAACACCGCTTCTGCATCAAGACAGAGAGCAGTGAGTAAACCTCCGTGAACTGAATTTAATGGCTGAAATGGTATTCACAGTTCTCTCTCCTCTCCTCTTTTTATCCTCTAACTCGGTGAGCTAATGCGCCTGTGTATGATACTTATTTGAGGAATATTTATGGTGGTGTAGAAGAGTATTAAATCATGATGAATTCATGATAAATTCCCTCTGGCGTGCCACTGGACATTGGCATAATCATTTTTAATCATACTTCCATGTTCTTTGTCCGCTGATGTGAATATTCTGGTGCTCCTCGCGCTGAGGATAGTTACATAACCCTACTTTCGGTGTGCTTTGCTGAGTAAATTATAAGTCATTCATTGTTTGATGTTCAGTCAAATGGAGGATGTGGACAGCCGCGACAGGGCGGTGATGGTCAGATGAGTGGTTCTGCTGATATCCATGGAAGCGTGGACAATCCAGCTGTTCCTTTGCTTGACGTCTAACTCGGTTTGCTCGCGCTGAAAGGGCTGATGAGGCACCTTCTCCATTTGTTCAGAGCGAGCTCAGACTGACAGCAGCACATCAGAGTATGACAGGCACTTTGTCAAAAAATCTTGGTAGTAATCAGCAGTCAGTCAGCCTGTTAATCTTCATGTGACCCCGCCAAACTCAAATTTAACAGATGCTGGTGAACGTCTATAAGACTCTTAAAACTCTAGGTCCCCTTTGTGCACAGACACAAGACATCTGTCCTTAACCAGTCCAGTGTCCTGCCCCCATAAAAGTGTCCTCTCACTTGTCTTGAACTGAAGTGGAGATTCTTTACAGGCAAAAGAAAACATCCTGGTAGGTTAGACCAAGACCGTGAAGAAGCCACACTGATTTGAATCTAAATCTAAATTGAATTTAAAAACCACAGTTTTGAGCCCCGAGTGTGGAGATGTCAGGTTGCTATTTGTCTTTTAGGGGATTATAAATGACAGCGGTGTCTGGTGCTAATTGAGTGCAATTAGATGATCAATAAAATCTCATTATGTAAACGACTGCCCTGACAACTTGATCAAGACCTTCCTCGACACTTCTCGCTGGATGTAAAAGTGTCTGCCTCATGCAGTCTACCATGTCCAATTTCAACAAACTAGTGACTCCCCTTTAGTTAATCCTGATAAAAAACAAGGCTAGAGAATAAATAAAATGAATCCCTGTGCAATGATGGACTATCAAAACTGACCTTCATGTTCATACAGCCTTTCTTGTAACTCAGATATACAGCTTACATTGTATGTTGCTACATATCCATTGATTAATTGATAAAGCAGAGGAAGATGACTTATTTAAAATCTGTTTTAGTTATTTTGGCTAAAACTGTCACTATGTCCTGACTGTGATACATAAGACAGATAATCTGTGAAAAAATCAGGCTCCTCCAGCGCCACATGTTGCCTCTAAAGCCATTTGACAGGCCATCACGTCTGAATCAAAACAAGCAAAGAGAAAATCTGGTGTAGCGTCAATCGCTGCTAACTTAGAGTGGCCATAATTGCAGAAAAACATCAACCGAAAAACAGAGGAATGACGAACAACAGTTTACACAATAGATATGGGAACAGAAGAAGAGCAGTGAAGAAAAGTGAGTTAAAAAGAGGGAATTAAATCCAGTGAGACAGCAGAGAAGGGCACACAGTAGAGATAAGGGAACAGACCTCGTAGTTATGATCACATCTTATTTTCTAAATAAGATCACTTTCTCCTAAACGTACTGAATGTTGTTTTACAGAAACCAACCCAAATTGTCACGACAGAGGAGGGGAGCAAAAATAATCAATTACCTACAATATACAGCTATATGTATTTTGAATATTTCAAATTGCATAACACAACTATTAATACTGCATTGAATAACACAGCATGGCCATCACTTTATTTGTAAGAAAGGGATGAGAAGCTGAAGTGGGCTGCAACTCCCATTTATGTCTCTCAGATTCAAATTGGTTCAAAGCCACATAAACTGAATTACACTCATTATTGAAGTCCAATTATCAGTCCAGCATTTTCCCAGTTAAATACACATAATACAGATTAATAATATGAAATGTCAGTGCAATGTATGCAATGTGTTTATTTACTGCATTTAAGAGCACAAAATGTCCTGGGGCTTGGCTCTTCAGCTGTGAAGACATATCCCGTGGAGTGCGCCTTCTACATGTCTTCCTCATTACACGCTTGCAGTATTTGGTGCTTACTTATGCTTTTTTTTTCTTGCTGAGCCCAACAGCAGCTCGTCACTCTTATCTGACTGACTGTCTCCTCCCTCCGTCCCCCCAGCGGCCCTCGGTATCGTCCTGACCAGCGGTTGTGCCACATCCAGACACTGCCAGCAGCAAGAACTGCCAGGGGTGCGCATCCACTGCTGTGACTCAGACCTATGTAACAGCGCCCCCTCCTGGCATACAAGCACACTACTCCACTACATCAGTGCCCTGCTCAGCCTCTTGCTGCTGAGGATGTGGTTGTGATATGGAGTCAGCCTGGGGAGGAGCATAACACCAGTGGACAATGGGAAGAACATTTTGTATTAGTAACTCTCATCTCACCTCTTAGCTGCTCACGTTTAGGGCTGAATGAGAGGTTTACTGAGTTACGGTGTCACCGGCAAGCACCTTGAAGTTTTACCTTTTGTCACGTTGTTAGCTCGGATTTATAGTCTGACCAATGGCGAAATAACCCTGTGAATCTGTTTGATCAAAATAACGATTAAAATCATCAATGAATTTTATTTGTGCACAGCCACTCACTTAAATGTTGCTCGAAGTACAGTTTATGGGATATTATGGGACGTGTTGCATATGAAAGAAAGATCTTTGTTCATATTGTCAGTTCATAAAAAGCTTGAAGGTTGTATCAGCATTGCAGATACATACTGACTTCAGCTTTATAAAGGTTTACATCCACTTGTATTGTAAGATGTAATTCCTTTTCTCTGTTAAGGAGTTCATTATGTTTTTAAAAATCAAAATGTTGTGTGCATTATCACAGGCCATTTACTTTGCAAATCCAAAGGTATTTTTTTAGTTTGCTGTCCAGTTCTTCAGGCTAAGTCTGGGAAAGCACACTGCATGTGGTTCTATGTAGGATTGTAAGAAATATTGTACAGTGAAAGCATGTAATGTTGTGAATTACTGCATTAAAATGTTTGATATTTTTCAAAGGAAGAATGCTTTGAACTGTAATTTTTGTTATACCGCGAAACACCAAGAATTTGTCACGCTAATGTGGCTTGAAAGAAAATAAAGGAAAAGAGAAGAAAAAAAATAACTTTCAACATCCCACACTTTGTTTTGCATATCATAAAACTGTCACGTACAAAACAAGCTGTACATGAACCCATATGAGTTTATAAAATGTTATCACCTTATACCTTTGAAGGCTATTTACACACCTTTAACAGCTTTTTCATATTGCTTATGCAAAAGTGCATTTTTGTTTGTTGATATAGATGTTAACTGATTTAGCATATTTAAAAAAAATATAGAGTGACAGACTACAGAACTGACAATAGATTGCACTGAGGCTTAAGTCAGTGCAACTTAAATCACACATGAGAAAAATATTTCAGCTCTGTAGGACTTACTGTTGTTTTAATCTTAAAAAGTTTACAATGTGAAATGTCTAGTTAGGTCCATCTGTAAAATTAATTTATGTTAAGTGTGGTGGCCAAATGATCATAGTTATTGTGTGTGAAAGAAGGTCTGACATATTGATCATAGGTGGTTCATACAATAAGTTGTCTGTGACCTGAAAGGACGAGCTTAAATATGATGTTAATTCTCTACAGGACAAGAGAAAAACACTCTAAGAAGCAGCTGTTGTCCACAGAGATTTGAGCCGAGTTCATCAAACTTCATTGATTCCTGAAACAAGAAGCATCCAAACAAAGAAGAAGAGGAGCAGAAGAATTTCACAGCAGATCTCTCTGTCAGACAGTATATCTGCTGTTGAAGAAGACTGGCATGACACGACATGTGGACAAACTGTACTTCTGAGAGAAGATTAAGGATATGGTCCACTTCGGCCCCGCCATTCTGGACCCAAAAGCTGCATGCTGCTGTGTCTCTCTGTCTGATTATTGGACCAGTGGGATGTGGAGGTGAAAAGCAGCACCGTTGTGACGACCCACAGAGAAACACCAACACCAGTTTAACAGCTCATCATGTCATTGTTTTGGCACAAAAGCAAATCACATGTGTTTTCATCAAACTAAATTTTGTATAGGCAAATAAGGAAATTTTGGCGAACTCTGAATTAAAAAATAAGCCATTTGATTTTATAATATACACAAGTTCTTGTTTCACACTTGCTGAATTTTGTCGGCTTAAATCAAATCCTTAATTGTTTTCTAAAAGACATGAACTACACCAGCAGGAGTTCACGTTAATGCATCTGTTTTATGGAGGACTGAAAAAAATGTTCGTGTTTCAATTATTAACAACCTATTTAAGTGATTTCACTTGAAAGAATTTAAGAGTATGTTGGTATGCCTTGCAGCCATTTAGCCACAGCCTTATTTTATTTTTATTTTTTTATTTTTTTATCATCTAAGAGAAAAGATTGAGATTAAATGGTTCGAATGAGTTCCATCTTTACTAGCTGCAGCACAGAAGTCATGTAAAGATTAATGCATTAATATTATATATTCTGAAATAGGCTGTCCCGCATGATAACTTTTTACTTACCAGTACGGTATACATGAATAAATCCATCCAGGTGAGCTCAACAACAACAGACAGGTGAACTAAACAATTAATGGGATCCACATAAACATGTCAATATAAATAAATGATTTTTAGGCCATGCAATGAGTTAAATGGGTCTATCATCCCTTGCATTGCTCACTCAGGCAGATAAAAGTCTTATAGATCTTCTTCAAAGGCAGCCAGAGTGCACACATTAGTAGATAACACAGAACAGCCAGTTGCAATCACATTTCTGAATACTTACTCTGATTTTATTATGGCACACCAGTACAGTATGCAAGGCTACGCCTGTGCAGTGTATTTTCTTTTCTTTTTTTTTATCTACCTCGGTGTTGCATTTCCTACTATTTGTTCTTCTACTGTGAGTCTTGCTGCTATTACACTGTGACTTTCCCCGCTGTGGGACTAGTAAAGTAAAATCTGAGTTTGAATCTGAAAGGATGCCTTCCACAAAAACAGGGCACATCATTCCTCTTTGACCCAGTTCTTGCTCCAGGAAAGATTAAGGGGGATCCGAATAAACATGTCAAGTGATCTTTAGGCCATTCAGTGGGTTTGGTGGATCTATCAGACTAATATAGGTCTTTTATGTCTTCTTCAAAGGCAGCTGGAGTGCACATCGAGGTAACAAGACTAATCAGCTATAATGAAATCTCTTCACACTCACTTTTGCATCCCCTGATTTCACTTATACCAGTACAGTATGAAGTAGTACACCTGTGGAGAACCTAGCAGCCGTCACCTCACACCTCTAAATCAGGCAGATACAGGTCTTACAGGTCCTAAGTGTGCATACTTAGGTAATCCAGAAAAGATCAGGCTCTGATTTCACTTAAATATTCATTTCATAACGTGTAATTAAGTGTCGCACAGTACAGTGCAGTATGCATGAGTACACCTGTGCAGGTGAGGGTGCCCTCCGTGGAAACAGCGCACATCATTGGTGCGCACTCCGCAGATCGCCGCATATGATGCTCTTTGTCCCAGAAGCCCATTGTGTGGAGCGGAGGAAACCCTGTGCAGCGGGCAGCCATCTTGGACAGACAGATCAGGATAACCTGCTCTCCTCCTCTGAACAGCTCAAGAACACAAAGACTTCACTTCTGGTAAGGACTGACAGATAAAAAGAGAGACACCCCGAGATAAACTCACTCAACACACCGATGCCTCGCCAACGCAGAGACGCTGATATTTATTAAAATCACGAAACTGTGGGAGCTAATTGGCGAGCTAGCAGATGGCTAACGCTAGGTTTGTCGCTAGCTTCCAGGAAAATAAGATACTATTTGTTGAAATGTGAAATAACATCACTGCAGATGAGGGATTACTTACTCGGCTGTGTGTAAATACAAGCTGACAAGCTAGATAAACTACGTAACTACATATAATCCGAACCCCCTGCAGCTAGCTGGCATAGTAGCACGCTAAAGCTATCGCTAGCTTGGTTAGTTTGGAGAAAGGTGGCTTTTCTCAAATTATACTGAAGCTAAGTCAGTCTTCTAACGTAGTTATACCAGTAATGTGACATTGATTTGAATGTGTGTGTGTTTCTGAGAGGCAACAGATCTCCGTGTTGTGATTTATGTGCGATTTGTTGTGAAGATACAGTCATTGATGTCAGCTAGCAGGCGGCTAGTTAGCGCAAAGTTAGCTGTCATAAACAGCAAATTTAGGGCCGTGGTTGTTACCAGACACGGCAATGCAGCTGCCGACTAACTAAGAAAATGTCATATTTTTGTATTTTCTGAATGTTCTTTTTATTTAAAACAGCGGAGAAACAATCAAAGAGATGTTTTCACTTTGCTGCTGTTCTTGAGCTGAACTAGCCTTGACATGACAGTGTCAAATTAAAGAGTGAACACCTCAATCTGGTTTATTTGGGTGTCGTTTTTAATTCTTGTTTCTTGTAGTGAAGTGACAGTCATAATCTTAATTAGTGTTGGTCCAATCACTGTTTATTAGCACACCTTGTGTTAGCCTCCTCTTTGGCTTCACTTCTCTAAACAACAGATGTGTTTTTCTTTTATTTTTATTAAAGAAAACCATAAAATTGCAGTCTTTATGTCTCAAAGTGTTGCTGTTTTCAACAGATCTGCCTCTATCTGACATAAAGTGCTGCATCATCTCTGTTTTTGGTGCCAGTGCACATTAAACTTGAACAACAACCTTACATGTTGTTTTTTTATATCTCTTGTCTTTCAGTCATATAAATCATCATAAATTTCATTAGTGTGCGTTGCAACGATGTGCTCTGTCTTGCTCTGGCTTGCATGTAAACGACCGCGATGATCTCATTATGCTGTTTTCAGGGCTTGGAAAGGAGTCACATGATTTGAAAAAAAGTGGGCCTGAACATCGTGGAGGCTCTTTGGTCGTATATGTGTGTCATGATTTCCTGAATAGCCCGGTGGTATGAGCTGCCCCCGAGTCGTGCATCCTCCCCGCCGTGGGAAGTGACTGCTCAGAGGAGGAAAAACCAGTGACAGTGTGTTTCTCTGGAGGGAGATTAGAAGAGTAACTGAGAAGTGCTGAGGCTGCAGTCCCGTCACATGGTCTTGACTGACTTCTCCTTGATGGATACTTGTGGGGTTTATTTCTTCTTAATGAGCACAAAAAAGGCGGGGGCGGTTGGGTGTGACATCTGAATGCCATATAGTTTTCACGCTGGTTGGAGATACCTTCTATTGAAGAATTAAAAGAAAACATCACACAGAGTATAGAGATGCCACGTGAGGGTCAGGTGACCAGAGGCGGCCCAGAGAAAGGCCCTTGAATGTTCCTGTAGGATTTTAAAAACCAGTACTGCTGTGATTTGTTCCGTTTCACTTCTCAGTGCAGCATTATTCATTTCCCTCAGTCATATCAGAGACGCAAAAGGAGCTCTTATTTTGTGAATTACAGTGAATATAAGTTCCAGCTTCTTTCCTTCTCACTACGGCGCGAAACAAGCTAACCTCCAAAGCCCCACTCTTTAGTACCGCTTGGTCTAAGTCTTTCTTTTTAACCAGTTTTTCTTCATTGTTGCTTTTCTGTTTACTTTTCTTCTGCGTAAACTCTTGTTTTGGCATTGTTCAGTCATTAGTTGTTGTCTACCACCCTTACAGCTGCTCTAAGTTAGCATGTGTGTAGTGAAGCGAAGCTTGTCCCAGCCAGGGATCGAGGCTCTATCAGATACTCTTGATTACTTCTTTAAAGCAGAAGTAGGTAACCGAAAAAAAATCATTTTAGGTTAATTTGCTAAAACCGTCACCATGTCTTGACTTTTCTGTACATTAGACAGAAAATCCTCCGACTCCACCATTTGACAAGATCTCAACACACTGAATAAAAAAAAAAAAAAACAATCAACCAATTAACCAATCAGAGCAGAGCATCTGATGGAGGGTCAGTCGCTGCTCCTGCACAGGCTCCACTCTTGAGTTAGTTGGGGGACAAAATGGCAGATGAACAACAACAAAACAACAGTGTATGTGAAAGTTAAAGTTGGTACATTTGCTCCAATTTTCATAATAAGAGCGCTTTCTTCTATTGTTAACAAGTGTTGCGTTAACCAAAACATCCATTGATTCTGAATTAATGTGCAAGTAAAGGCTAAAAATAAGTTATAATTGTACAATCCATGAAGTCAGCAGAAGTAGCACTGACACAGACAGAACTGACACAAACTTGTGATAATGAGTAAATGTGTCGTTATTGCGAAAGTAGTGATATCCTCTCGGTGTAGCATGATCACATTGCAGACTCACACAGACTGCTTTCCTCTTCAGTCAGCCAGTCGGTGTTAGCCCGAGTAATTACTAAACGTCAGGTCAAGTTGCAGGGTTTCTGGGGGGACTGTGAGTGTGAGCCAAATCTTTTCTTGGGGCACAAACAAAAACAGCCTGCTCTGGTATCATTACGAACTGCTCACATAGTTTGAAATGATAACAGTCAGCAGCTTCCTGTGGTTAATAAAGTAATATCTTTATTCAGGAAAATAGAAACACTGATACATACTTTGTCTTAGCTGTCTAATTTTATAATCCAATTTATTTGAGTATAATTTATCCATATGTTAAAAGTATATTCTCCTATCTGCCATATATTTGTGGTTCTTTCCTTAGAGGGTTGTAGCTGGAGTCAGTGTATGCTATTATGATGGCACCTGACCCACCACCCTTTAAATTAAAGCAGAGGTTTCAGCGATGCCTTGACCTGAATTAACCTGAACTAAGTAGCCTTGCATGCCCTCTTCCTTTCCTATCTTAACAAATTAGTGTCTCCAGTCTTCTATATTTCACCCACCCGCGCCATTTTCTTGTGCCACTGAAAGTCTACTTTTAAATCCGTCTTTGTTTTCACGCTCGTACTTTTTATTTTTTTCCCCCTCTTTTGTTTTACTTGCTCGCTCTGTTTCTGTCGCTTCTCTTCTTAGCGTCTCATATCGCAGCCCATCCACATTTCTTCTGGTTGTGTCAGCATTAATCTGGCCAGTCAAACATGCTCACCGAACTGAAGATGCAGAAGTGCGATGTGGCACGACGATTTCAGTTTCAAGGCGCCGCTTAAACTGCGGCACACACAAAATAAAGGCACCGGTTCAAAGCAGACAATCTTCACCAGGCTTATAGAAACCACCCAGCCACTGAATGATTACTCCCTCGATTGTTGAGCCTGAATTATTTACTCTACAGCCATTACACTGTACAGAATTATAAGCAGGCTTTATTCAGCACAACCACAAAATACCTTCGCTGTCAAGAGGTGGCATTGCTAAGTGAATTTTTGCGGTAAAATTGCTGGTGAGGAGAAATTGCACGCTTTCTGAAGCAGCTTCAGTGTTGTCACACATGACTCGATTTAAAAAGAGCACCTCCCCATAACCCATGTGCTTGTCCTGTGTGTTTTTTTTTTGTAATTCATTTGTAGTGTAGATGTTGTGCCATAAATCTGAAGTCCTTCCTTTACATGCTGTCTCTGCTGCTGCTGCTGCTGCTGCCGCTGTGTGAACAATGAAGCATCACTAAGTATCAGATAGGTGTCAGGACTATTTTTAGGCCAGCTCTGAGCCCAGTGATGCTGGAGGTGTTCTTGCGTACATGTAAGTGCCACACTGTTTACACCGCGTCCACTGTCACCGTTCTGCTATGTCATTATGAGAAGAGAGCGGCGGAGGAGACAGCTGCTGCAGAGAAACACCGGCTTACCGACCGCTGAGGAGCTTTCTTCACACCTACGTGTCAAACAATCCTCACATTCATAGTTTTCTAGCTCATCATCACTATTAACACTACCTCTATTGTGTGAATGAAGCAGAAAAGTCACAATATTACTGGGGTTTTATTTTTATATATGTTTTTACATATGTCGGTTGTTAAAAAAACCTAAAAGAAATTGACTCATGTAATTGAGACGTAGTAATCACAGGTTATATGGACGATGCCAGTCTCTTTTCTTAGCTGCTGATATTTCAGGCTTCATAATCACTCTGAGCTCCATTTTTTTGTTAGTACTGTAATCACTCTCCACAACAGGCAACACTTGACTTAACCCCCCCCCCTCACGCCAAGTGGACGTTGGCGCAGCGTGTGAAAGGTTTCCTGAGCTTCGAGCTCGCTGATATTTTTAATAGTTTAATGTGAAGCGCGCTAACTTCAGCTCAGGGCTTATCTCAGCGGGACGTTGCATCTTACTGAGCCAGCCCAGTGTTTAATCCAGTAATGTTGGCTAGATAATGTACTAAACTTGGTTAAAATATACATCATGGTGTGTTATTTTACAGCACTATATCAGGGACGTTGATTTAGATTCCACCAAGAGATTTAGTGGTAATGTTATCAGTAATAAGTACAAGTGATGTATGAGGATCATTAATGGGGTAACTGTTTGGTAAAATTAAAGTAATATCTTGCCAGTTTGTGATCCTGTTGATGAGTTCTGGCTTGTACTCTGACAGAAACAAATCTGTGCTCATGTCTGCTGATGAGTCAGATTAGTTTGTGGGTGAACAGGTTGACACAGATGGTGAAGCTGCATTTACGTCAAGCACTTTTTTCTTCTGTAATTGAACTGTGAAAAGTACACAGCTTTTTTTTTTGTTGTTTTTTTTGTTTTTCCTTTCCTGCGTTTATTTGTGTAAGCAGAAATATGAAGTGTGTGGGAAGTACAGTCGCAGCACCTCTCGGTTGACCAACCAAATGAAATGGAATTAGTGCTCAGTTTCATTTTTGGTTACTTGAACAGTCTCAGCTGTTGCTTCACAGGAATTTGACAGGAAGTAAATCGTCTCATGACCACGAGGCAGATTTGTTATTTATGGCTTTAATCAAGCCCCGATGCTTGCTGATGATCAGTATTATATATATCACTGGGGCATTTAAAATTGCGCAGTATGAATTGGTAATGACCGTTCACATTATGTGTATGTTTTGATGTTTTACTGTTGTTGTTGTTCATGCCTTGGTGCATATTTCTATGGTCTCTGATAGGATTAAGGCTTTTTTTGAAAAACACTGGCCGTTCTTAAGTGACCAATTTAAATTCACCATGAGCAGTACTTAACATGTTTTATGTTTATTAGCCTCTCATCTAGTATAATATATGTTTTTGTCACTTGCACTGAAATTGATAAGATATCCGTATGTGTGTTCTGGACAGTGTAAATGTCTTTTCTTATTTACAACGTGTATTTTATTCATGTGGAGAACCAGAATAAATTAAAACGAGGCTCCACGCTGATATTCAGCAGCCCAGCATGAATGTGGTGTAGTGCTACGGGAAATGAAACAATACATTTTTACTTCAGAGAAAGCATTGTAATTGAATTATAGCTCGCACTTGCGTGACCTGAAAACAGCAAATGACCTGTTACTGACAGCTAAATGTTTTCTCTCTTTCAGAGCCACGATGGCCACTGCACCGTACAACTACTCCTACATTTTCAAATACATCATCATCGGTAAGTGAGCTTTGAGCCATGTTGACACGTCCACCTGAATCAGTGTGCACTTGCTTCATGCTTCTCTATACAATGAGTAGATACAACAAGTGTCAGTAAAATAAGATTTTAATTCACTTATTGTAGCAGCTCAATAGTAAGACAAATATGAAAATTTGATAGAATACATAAATACATGATATGCACCCTCCATAAATATATATATAGATATACCCCTGGATTGTTATTGCACCTGACAAATGATATAATTATGGATCAAAGACTTGGGTGTGGATTAATTATGTTAAGAATTGTACACTTCAAAGTTTGGACAAGGACTGTGACAGATATTTCAGTGAAATTAACAAATGCTTTAATTTAGAAAAGCCTATGACTGTCTCACTAATAATATTTGCTGCTGTCATTGCTTCCAGTGTCTTATTAGATCAGTTTTAAAAATCAGTCACTAATCCTTTAATGCCAAACTACTCTGTGCTGCTTGTTTAATGAACTTGAAGCATACACTCCAAACGCGTAATGAATTTTTAAACGCCCTTCCCGTATTAGACTCATGTTCCACTTTTTGCTGACATATATCTCAGCGCCATGGCTCTTAAGTAAACATATTGCCGCTTTCACTTGTGCATACATTCACACACACGTGCATAAACACACACACAGCTCCAGGCTATTTATCTTCCTCTTCTGTCAGACTTAAAACGCCCCGCCTCAAAGCGAAGACGCACATCTAAGAGTGTCACAGAGCATAGGCTTGCTACTTCATTTTTGCATACGTTTTTATCTTCCTTCTCCAGAAAAGTTAAGGAAACTTTCACAATTTGTTCATAAAAAGTTGAGTTTTTAAGCACTTCTTATAGCTGAGTGAAATAAAGAGTGAATGGCTTTTTATCTTTGTTCTATGCAAATTACTGATTTTGGATGTGATAAAACATTTTCTTGTCAGCATGTGCTCCAAAAGCATCATTCCTACAATATTGGCAGTCTTTTAATATCAAAATATTCAGACAGATGTATAGATATATAGTTAGTTTTTATCCAGCTGTGGCAAAGATTAAATGTTGCGTGTTTCCACCATTGTTTTTCTTCTTCTTCTCTTTTTAAATGTATTCATTTATTGTTGAGCAGGAAATGAAGGACTCGGGAATCACAGATTATCACAAAAACAGGATCGAGGCACAAAACAAATGTACCGTCGGTGTCAAATTCACTCTAGACATGTATTGTTAAACCGTGATGGACAGCACACATTGCACTGAAGTTTTTCTACGCTTCTCTCCACATGAAATTTTGAAGCGTCGTCACTGGCAGTCCCAGAGGGGCTGCTGCATCATGCATGGGGGCGACACTGCAGGCTTGAATAGGGAATTGTTGTTTCTTCTGCCATTTCCTTGGTTGACCTGAGTTCCTCTCCATGTCTCTCTCTTTCTGTCTCTCTCTCCACAGGGGACATGGGGGTAGGGAAGTCATGTTTGCTTCACCAGTTCACAGAAAAGAAATGTAAGTGCTGCCCTGATTTTCGACTACTTTTCGTGCGTGTGTGTGTGTGTGAGACTGCCACGTTCGACTGGAGTGCCTCAATCGCTTCAGATTTCTTTGCGCGCTGGCGGAAGTCGGTGGGATAAGAAGTCAAGTGTGAGCTCAACAGTGAGAGACTCTTCTCCTGTGTGCGAGTCAGCTGCAGCCTCCCATCGCCTTTCAGCTCCGTTTTGTTTGGTGCTACTATTAACAAGCCAGATGCCGTGTTCCTCATTCACTCGTCACCATCACATCCTGCACACGCACACACACACACGGGTGATTTTTAGAAAAGGTTTTCAGTGTCATTTTTGAAGAAATTTGCTTCTTTCTGTGTGTTGATACTTTAATTCAGTGTGAATATAATGACTAACGACTGGTTGATTATTGATGCACCTGCTGTGGGCTTATTGCGTAAATGAGGTATGTGTATGTGTGTCTGAGAGACTACGTGCGCTCACAAAATACATATTACAGCATTATAATTGTAAAATAACATTAGATAGATTTGTAGCGTCTTTAATCTGATGGAGGAAGACAAACTTGAACACACTTCCTGTCACAGTTCATCTCGGTTTAAAGCTTAAAATAAGAAAAACGGAGACGACTTAATTAATTTGAAACGTAACAATAAATGATCGCAGAAATACAAGCAGCAACACAAAATCCTACATGTATGGACATTTAGGATGTAAAATAGCAGCAGTGAAATCAAACATAATCACAGTAACCTCACTTCCTCTCCACAGTCATGGCCGACTGCCCCCATACGATTGGCGTGGAGTTTGGTACGAGGATAATCGAAGTGAGCGGCCAGAAGATAAAGCTGCAGATTTGGGACACAGCGGGACAAGAGCGCTTCAGGGCCGTCACCCGCTCCTACTACCGCGGAGCCGCAGGGGCGCTCATGGTCTACGACATCACCAGGTACGGGAGGTTTGTCGCATGTCGGCGAACGAGCGGCAACGCTGCTACCGTGTTACTGCACAGCCTGAACTTCACACCAATGCTTTCCATGAGATGTACACGATAACGATTTAGTGTATGTTATAGAAGCGTGTATGTAAGAGGAAGAGGGAGAATCTGATAAGTGCACAGTCCAGCCTGACAGACTTCCTCCTGAACAAATGTAAACAAATTGTCCCTCAGTGTCCGAACTGTTTGATGGTATCGGTGGTCTGTCAAACAAACCACAGCACCACACCCAACCCAAGCCAAAGAAAAGGGACAGCTGAACAAACGTATGTGACAGTCCAACAGAAGCTGTTCACTGTGATGTAATAATGAACAAAATATCTCTATTCACATGATGTCATTAAATGTTGCCGCTTTAATAACGAGTTTTTATATTTGCGTTGCTCCACTTTAATTTTCATAAACACAGTCAGGATTTGAGCGTGCGGCATGACAGTGCAGTGAACTCTGGGTATTTTTTTGCATCTGCCGCTGTTTAAAACTGCTTGACCCGACTTCAGAGGCAGTTTGGTCGAACTGCTTTGTACTTTGGCAGCTGTTTCTGTGTTACTTTGACTCACTGACGCATCAGTTGGCATTAATGTCAAACTTTAATGTTGAGGAAATGGCACATTTATTGTAAAACGGGATATTTTAGATCCGGCTGTAACTTATAACAAATAACAGAAATGACCTGCAAACAGAGATGGTTCGTTTCCTCACTCACAGACAGAAAGCTGCCTGGTTGTGTTGTACGATTCACCTGCTTGTAATCCTGATGATGCCCTGCTCTCGTTGTCACGGCGTCCTTATGATGTAGCCGCTGCAGCAGTTTTTCTGATCCCTCCTCAGAAATCGCCTGTTGTCATAGTAACCTCTCTGCCTTTTGTTGATGTCATGCAGGAGAAGCACGTACAACCACCTCAGCAGCTGGCTGACCGATGCCAGAAACCTCACCAACCCCAATACTGTGAGTACACACACATCGCCATCTTTACATTTTGCATAATAGAGCCGTTCTGGTTGTGTGTTTTGCATCCAATAAACCTCTCATCTCTCCGTGCGTTTCCTTTTACTGTGCAGTCTTTCCTTTTCCCCCTCCCGTGTGATCACTCATGTTTCTTTCAAGTTTACCCCCTGTTGTCACTTCCGCTGCTTCGTTTCCTCTGCCCTCCCCTGAGCCTGTTTGAAGCCACAGAGCTCGGTCCATTTCTTAAATTGGATTTCTTGGTAAATATGATTACCTCTAAATCACACGGCTCTCTTTATTGAGCTGCTTGTTCCTGCAATACGCCGCTTCCACTAACAGCAAGTGAAAAATGTTCACCTGCTGTAGAAAGAGCAAAGAGGTTTATTTATACCAAACTGATTTCATACACGCACTGAAGATGAATGAAGATAAACTATAAATTATTATGAATATAAATTTAATGAGCCTCTTTCTGCCACACCTTTACAAAGTAATACTCAAAAAGAAGGCCTGTGGTGTTTCTTGCTGAATTATCTCGTATCGGCCATGTGGTGGCGGCGTTGCAGCCCAGTCATGGTTTATGATGTAAGTGTCAACATGTGTCGCTGCCTCGCGTGAGTCCATTCAGTCGTTCGAGACGGGAAACATGACAAACAAATTATCTGATCGTTTGAAAATAAGGATCCTGTAAGACTTAATTTACCAAGCGACATAAAATTTTATACTAACATCTGTATCGGCACGACTTGAATTTGTACCTCTTATTATCATTCCTCTCTTTTTTTATACAGCGGATTAAAGTGGTTTGAAACACTGTGAAATCACTGGTAATCACTGTTTGCTGACACAGTGGGAGAAACTCTGGCGTTAAACAGAAAATGGGGTGAAAAACATGAATGGTTTACGCTGAACATGCAGCAGTTTCAGGCGTCTTAGGAGAGTCTGTCGCCACCACAGCAAGGGAGCTCATTACATCACATCAGTACATTACAGGTCTAATTACATCACCGTTGCTAGGGGCAGCGTCTGGTGCGCTCTTGTGGGGGTGTCATTTCCTCGGTGCATCTCTCAATCGATCTCTTAACTCCACCGTTTTAATGACTGCCTCAAGAACAGTCTTCCTGCACTGCCTTCAGCTTTTCTCTTCTTTTTTTTTCTCTTCTTTAAGCTCTCAGAGGTTTGGAAACACTAACATTTCACCCCCGAGTGACCAAACCATCCTGAGAATCGTCTCACGCTTTCTCTTCCTTTTTCTGCCCGTATCCTCAGGTGATCATTCTCATAGGAAACAAAGCAGACCTGGAGGCCCAGAGGGACGTCACGTACGAGGAGGCGAAGCAGTTTGCCGAGGAGAACGGTGAGCCAGGCGCAGACGGTGCATGTCAAGAGGACAGGAAAGAGGGTTTAAGGCGGAGGAAATGGTGTCCCTTTACGTTTTAGCATGCGCTTGACTGTCTCTGCAGCTCTTTCAGAACCTCAGTTTCAATAAAACAACAATCGCAGGAATCCAAACAAAACGTCCCAAATGTTGAGAATTGAAATGAGACTCGGCCTCTGTTCTGTTCACTTTATAATAGAAGCCCCTTGTGGTTGATTTCAGGAGACAAAAGCAAAGATTAATGCTCTTTTGTATTTATGTTGCTGAGACAGAAACTAGGAGAAGGTGACCCGAGGAAAGATTAAGTGAGAACAGATAATAATTGAAATAGGGAGTGAGTGAGAGTTTGGTATTTGAGGCATGTGAGCTTATAACAATGTTTTACTGACTCTGTCACCGTGTCTGTTTTATGCTCTGCAGGTCTGTTGTTTCTGGAAGCCAGTGCAAAAACGTAAGTCTGCACAGCCTCAGTCGTTTCACTGACGGCAGAACGTGAAATATCTCTTTTTGCTAACATTCTTGAACTCCCCGTCGCCTCCTTTCTCACGTTTGGTGTTTTTATGCTCCCCGTTCAGAGGTGAAAATGTCGAGGACGCCTTCCTGGAGGCGGCTAAGAAGATCTACCAGAACATCCAAGATGGCAGCCTGGACCTGAACGCCGCCGAGTCGGGGGTCCAGCACAAGCCCTCGGCCCCCCAGGGCGGCCGGCTAACCAGCGAACCACAGCCGCAGAGGGAAGGCTGCGGCTGCTAATGACCAAGCAAACCCCCTCCATCCTCCTCATCATCCTTTTCCTCCTCCCTCCGTCTGTCCTGCCCGCCCCCCCCCCTCAACCATCTCCCCCCTCCTTCATCTCCATCCATTCCTCCACCTCCGTAGGTCCATCCACCCTCCTCCATCACTGCACCAGGAGGCACGAGAGCGGGGCTGCGGAGGGAAGGAACGAAGGGGGGTGGGGGGCAGATATCGACTTGGGCCAGACTGAGCTGGGCTGTGAGGACTTACATCTCCCCTCCTCCTCCTCTTCCTCCTCCTCCCTCTGTCTGTCTCCCTTTTTATTTGTTGCTGTCTCACTCCTCTTCTTTAAACTCTGTCAGTGTGTTGTTGTCTCCTCTTTCGCTCCCCTCCACTCTGAGCACCATTCACCCCCACCCTCTCCTCCCCTCCCCAGTCTTAGTATTGTAGAGGCCACCACACATCACACGGGTTACTGACACTTTAGACGTAATGTTCAAACGATAATGATAAACCGAGACTGTTTTTTTCCTATGTTTGGTTTTATAGCTATAAATGACACGTAAACACAGCATTAAGTTTAATCTGCCTCCGATCGCGGATCTAAATTATATTCTCGAACTCCTGACACCTCTCCTGCATGGTTTACCAATCCAGCGTTTTATCGAGACGCGGGGGTGCGATATCTCGCCCGCGGTTCTTTTTTTTGTGGGATTGGACAGGCAATGAAGTAGAGCATCATGCGGCCACACAGATAAGAGGCTCTTAGGTGTGCGTCAAAGAATGTGTAGCTGAGTGAGGTTTTTCTTTTTTGGCAGGATTCAAACCTGCTCGTGGCTTTTAATTGTTTCTGCTGCTCAGCACAAAGTAAGTTCCTGATGTTCTCAGGAGAGAAAGAGAAAGAGAAGGGAGATGGGGAAAAAATGTAGAAAAACTAAGAATTCTCCACAAATTCCTCGTGGGTGATTCCTCATTCTCTCCTGGATGTCGCAGTGAGGAATACTGGGTGTTTTCCAGCTCGTCTGTCTGTGTGTGTTTGTGAGTGTCTGTGTGTTAAGAAGTTGGATGGGAGTTTCTTTTGACTCAGTTAAAATGACACTTTAGAGAAAAAAAAAACAAGTTTCAACAGAAAGATTCATTCACATTGGTTTCTTTGCACCAGCTCTCCTCCTCCTCACCCATCTGATCCACCCCCCCTCCGAACTCTCCCTCGCTCCCCCAGGTCATATCAACAGATTCTGTCTTTACCAGCATTTTCTTTGTCATTGTTTGTTGCCTTATTACAATTAATGTTATTACTCTTTAATCTTTATCGTTTCGCTGCACTTGCTCCTCACACTGCTGTCGGACTCACCCGATTCAATAAATCAACTTTTTAGAAAAACTATCGCAGATTGGCGTAAAAAAACACAAGTGGTGGCTCAGCGTTATTAAAATCAGCAGCACGGTCTAAAGCCCACGTCTCGACTATTCAGATGTTCAGAAAAAAAACTGTCAACACTCCCTTATCTTTAAGTGCTGCGCTGAAGAGCTGATCTGTTGTTCGTTTGGGCGGTTGTTCCTCTGCCTTGTATTATACAACACCAAGCAGCATGCCCCCCCTCGCCCCCGCCCCGAAACAGTGAAATCGTCTAAATTCAATTATACTTTATTTTTTTCTTTATCCAAGTACAATTTTTCTGTACCATAGAGTGATTCCCTGATTGGACAGCTGTAAATATCGCTTCTTAACTATTGGTGATGACCTCGCTACTTGGGATTTAGAAATTTATTTGCTGGCTCTGCCAAGATCTGTACAGTTGATGTGCTAGTGGGTTGCCTGTAATTCATGCTTGGGAAATTCTGTAACATAGTTTCTATTAATAAATGTATGTAAAGGACAGACACCTTGACAAACCCCCCACCCCAACCACCCCGTCTGCACACTACTGAACCCGTTGATTGGTTGAGGGGAGAGGAAGTGGATCGAGATAATGTGCAAACTAGTATTTATGTCTGCAAACTTTTGATTCCTCTCATTTCCATATGGAGTGGAGATTGGGGCACTTTTATGTTTATACTCTGTTTTCTTCTTTCTTTTCTTGTTTTCCATGCCCATCGTAGCTCCTCCAGGTGGGAGGGGCCTGCATCGCTGTCTTAACTTTTGGGGAGTGGGGATTGGTTTGTTATTGTGGGAAGTCGGTGGGCTGGGTCTTCCTTTTTCCTGTGTCCCACCTCTTTGCAGTCTGAGTGACCACTTCCTGCTTTTGTCTGTCCACAATTACAAAAAAAAAGAAAACAACGTACATATGTATAAATTTTTAAGGAGCTGTGCTAACATTTAAATGCGTTCTTGAGTGTATATGATTTTAAAATGTTGACATTTTGATTTTAATGACAAAATACTCTAGACAGAAAAAATAAATTATACATAACCTGTTGCTGTGTCTGTTTTTTTGATCTGTTGTCGGTTCTACAGAAACTGCTTTTATGAACCATCTGGGATTGAAATGGATGGAAAAAAATAAAAATCACTAGACTCTGATGTATTTCAAGTAGCACAACGGCTTTGTATTTTATTGCAACAAAAATTGCACCAAGGCTAGAGAAAGAAACAAATAGGAAAAAGAAAATATATTTACAAAGGAAAGCAAAGTTTGTCTACAAAATTGGTGAAGAGGCTTTAGACACAAAAGTAGAGTAGTGGTATGGTTGGTAAAGAGGAGAAATAACACAAAAAAGAGCCAACACTGACAGTACCATGTTGAAGTCAAGGCAGCTTGCGGTTGACTTGCGTCCTCAGGCATCGCAGTCAGACAGGGCACGTGGGGTGAAACGACTCCAGCACAAATACTGAAAATGTCCAAGAGTTGCAGACGAGCGTAAAAGGAACGTGAGTTGTTAAGAGTGCAATTTTGTGGGTTTTTAGTCTATAATGGTCAGCCTCTCACTTCTACATTATTTTGTAAGACAGCAAGTGACAGATCCATAAACATTTCAGTCCAGTGTTTCCCCCAGGATATATATGTATTTTTTTATTTTGCTGGGGTGGAAAGGCCTATGAAACAGCATCTAGACCACTTGACATAAAAACCCTCCATCAAAACTAATTCTCTCTTGCAAAGAGGCCCTCCAGTGGTCGGAGAAACGCTGTTTCAGTCTGTGATCCCTCTTTACTGATGACACAGCGCGCTGCTGCAAGGCCGGGCTGCTACTGATGGCTTTTGTGACTGGCATGTAAAGATAGTTGAATCAAACTTGTATTTAAAAAAAAAAAAGAGGTCCAGTCTAAGGACAACATAAAAACAACAGTCAGATCCACTGAGTTGCAGATCGTGCACCCTGGTCCCTCTCCAGTACAGACTGGAGATTAAAAAAAAGTTTTTGGTATGGCAGTCAAACATTTAAATCCATTAAACAAATCAACACAGCTATTCCTAACCACATTTCTGCACCAATAAAGTGGCAAGTCGTAGACTGTTCTGCCAATAGTGTTTTAAGGCACAATTTGTTTCCAAAGTGTGCAGTGAAGCAAAAAAGTGAAGGCCAGAGGCTCATTCTGCCTCATTTGCTTGCTCCCATTATTACTTTATGGCACATGGTTGCAAATACTGCAAAAAAAGCATTCATACACAACAAACACTGACACGTTTTCATCACTCAGCGCACAATCTATCACTGATGACAAGGGACAAACGATGGAAAATGTTAGGACGCGTTGGACAAAACATCAGGTTATAAAACTCTGTGATTCCAGAAGCTCCTTATTTCTTGCAGGTGAAGATGAAAACTACGAGATCAGTCGCTGAAGCATTAAAAGGCATCCTAGAACAAGATGAGGTTAAGCATTTTGTTCATTGTCATCAGCATCGATGAAAAATCAAACACTAACAGTGATGGAAACAAATATCACATGCCTTTTTTTTCTACTTAGTGTCATCGATAAAGGGCGAAACACAACTAGAATATGTAAGACATGATCATTTCAAAAAAATGTTTGGTGAAAAGTCATGTAGATAAAGAATTGGCCCCTAGCCTCTCACTAAGGCCCAAAGACACTGTTCATTCATGGTTAAGGCTTTTCAATATTGCAAACTCTGTCTGACACAAAGATTCCTTTGATTCCGTCCACGATAACCACAGGCTGTTTCAGAGTGTACTGTAGTGTGAAACCTACACTACCTCAAATCTCCAACATGAGCTTGACATGGACCACAGTTCATGCCCGTGCTCAGAAAAATGGGCAGTTCTTATCAGTTTTACATCTTGGTAGTTTCATTTTATGGCGCTACCTCTGAACAATGTCACTGATCTCTTTGACAGAGGACAGCAGCTTGCTGAAGTCCTGCTGTGCGTTGGCACCCCCTGTGGCGGTGGGGCAGATTTGCAGCTCACGCAGGCTGTTCTCGAGCTTGTTGATGGCCTCGCGGAAGGCAAACTTATTCCTCATCTGCTGTATGGAGTCGACATAGCTCATGCAGTACTTCGACAGGTTCTTGCCGGCCTCCAGCACAGCGCTGTGGCTGCCCGTCTGCTCAGAGTTGCGGCAAATGGCTGCGCGGAGCAGCTCGGTGCCTTCTAGCACCATCTCACGCGTCACAGCGGAGTTGGGGGTGCGTTCGTTAGGCTGGCGGGGCACAGTCTTGCGGAGGGAGCGTCGGGTGTTCACAAGGGGGATGAAAGCAGTAGGTGAGCTCTGATCACCGGGGGATGTGAGGGAGGAGGAGAAGCCTCCTAGGCTCTGGCTGGAGAGGGAGGTGGTCACTGAAGTGGACGAAGTGGAGGTCTTTAACGGTTGAGGTTTGGAGGTGGAGCCCAGGGGCAGCTTCTTGGAGGCCTCACCGAGGGGTGAGCGGGCTTGGTCACTGGCAGTGGTTGTGTGGTGGGGCTCTGAAACAGAGGATAGACCCTTAGCTTTGATGTCTGAGGTGGTGGATGAGGGGAGTTCTTGAGTGGGGCTGCGGGAAATCTTGCCTGTTTTGGCACCAGTGGGTGGTGGAGGTGGGGCCGGTTTGGGTTTCTGTAACTTTCCTCTTTCCCTGACAGATGAGGAGTCCACAGTGTGCTTGTTTCGGCGGGCCCTGCACTCTTCTCCTGCCGCTCCTAAAGCAGGGAACACATTGGGTTTGAGAAGCTCAGCGTGGAGAGCGCTGGTCTTGGAGCTTTCCAGCGTGGGCACCCCAGGTCTCCGGCCCACCTTAGGTGTTAATGCCTGGGGACTGGAACCAGGACTGTGATCAAAGTCTTTGCCTAAGAAGGCAGAAACATCTGATGAGGGGTTCAGACGTGGCGGGGGAGTCAGGGTACCCATTCGAGGGGCGTTCTCCCCTTTTTGCTCATTGGTTCTCTTGCGTGGCAAAGCTGGTTTGCCCCCGAAGGTGCCTGAGTCAAAGTGTCGCTGGCCGATGTCTCGTGGCAGTGTGACAGACTTCCATTCAGTGCCATCTGAGCCAGTGGGCATGCTAGAGGACCAGAGAAAACGCTTGGAATTGGACATGGACTCCTCCTCACTGGGCGGTGTCGTAGCTGCTTTTCCTCCAGGACCAGGCACCGCAGGAGCTCCCTTCTTCCTGGGAAACAAAGGTCCCGGGTAGGTAGGAGCCCCATTGGTGATGCCCCCTGCTCCGTTACTGTTTGTACCAGGGAACTTTGCAGAGTCGAGGCCATGTGTGATGTCATTAATGGCCAAAGATGCACCGCTGTTGAAGCTGTCAATGTCTCGAGGATCCGGAGTCACAACCCTCCGGTCAGGGTGGACCTCCATGTCTCTGAAAGATGGGCTGCGTTTGGGTGGAGCGGGCGCGTTCTTTTTCTTTATCTTGATGAGACTGAAAATGCCACGTGTCCTGTCCTTGTCTTTGGGTTGCAAGCGGTCGTCCTCATTCAGGTTACTGTCCAGGAGGGGGCGCTCTTTCCTGGGGAGCATTGGTGATGACACAGCTGCCTCCAACTCCACTGGGTCTGTGGAAGAGCCCAAAACAACCAGGGAATCATCAGTGATGCAGAAGAATAAAAAAATAACTGTCAAATAACAACATTCTTTTGAAGACAGGGAAAAAAAGAAAACAAAACAATGAAATACATTGTCCAAGAAAGAGAGTGGGTGTTTAATAGGAGGCCGAGTTGGCAGGCATTTCCAGAGCTGTAGGAACCTGAGGGAGCCCCACCATCTTTAGTTTAGAGTTATCTCGGGTTACAGCTAATATCCCAGGCTGCACTTGACCTTACAGGCTGTTAAAAGCTCAGACTGCCGTATCTCAAAGGGGAAATAAAAGTAAATAAATAATAACAGCAACAAAATGGTTACTTTAGTAAAGCGCCATCTGAATGAACTGATAAGCATCAAATATTCTGGCCAAAAATCTTCAGCTTTAGATTAAGTCTTTACAGTTAATTTAGTAAAGAAAAGTTGATGTATGTTTGAGAGGAAATCATTTTATGGAGCAGATGTGCTGTGTGAGTGCATCTCACCTGGACTATCTCCATCCCGGTTGTCAATGTATTTGCGAGATCTGGTTTTGGTGGGCAGCTCCGGAGCCTGCTGGATGGGGCCTAATGTCGGCTTCTTCCCTTTCTTTCCTAGCTCCTTTTCCACCTCTAAAAATAAAGTAAGGAGTTAACAATCAAAAGAAACAGTGTTGACTAGGGTATTAAAAATGATTAAATAAAATAGAACTTTATCTATTGTGACAGAAATTCTTGAAAGACACAGCACTGACCATCAGAGATGCTGGACTCCTGGAACATGGTCTCGAAGGCTTGATGTGTTTCTGCGAAAGACGGACGTTCTGAAGGGTTCCACCTCCAGCCTGGCAACAAGCACAAAGAAATATGAGTTAAAACAGTCCTTCCAATAGAACAAAGTACCTTTAACCTAGATTGATGGGTTTTGCTACTCACAGGCCCTCATGAGCTCGTAGACCTTTTCGGGGCAGCCCTCCGGTCGGTCCATACGATAGTCCTTCTCCAGCAGCTCGTACACTTGGGACAAGTCAATACCGGGGTAGGGGGACATGCCGTATGTGGCGATCTCCCACAGCAGCACGCCAAATGCTGGAGATGAAGGCACAGGACAGTTAGCTGTGTGATTCATACAATGACCAACAACAGAAACATGTCAAAAAGTCAGTGGCTGGAACATGGTGGGAATATGTGCAATACTGTAATGAGTCAAATGGTTTCCTCCTGTTGAACAGGAACCTGAAAGAAATTAGCTATTGAAGCAGAAACATCAGGAATACATTTTAGTGTAGAATGACAACAAACTTACCCCACACATCAGACTTAATAGAGAACTTATTGTAGGCCAGACTCTCTGGAGCGGTCCACTTGATGGGGAACTTGGCCCCGGCATGAGCGGTGTAGGTGTCTCCAGTCATTAGCCTGCTGAGGCCGAAGTCTGCGACCTTTACCAGGTGGTTCTCTCCAACCAGACAGTTACGGGCAGCCAAGTCCCTGCAGGACACAACACGGAGAGAATCAGCAATGCACTAGAGAAGAAGAAAATTACTCCACAAAACGAGTGAGCTGACTTGAACACATTAGCAAGGAAACAAACAAGAGCGCAAACAAAGAGAAAGTCAGTGTCTTGTTACAACAACGACATCCACTGTGGTGCTGGATTTGAACAGGTTTTTTGTGTCTGGAGCAGAGTCACAAGCTGAGTCCTGTCAGGTTTAAAAATTAAAATGCACTTTGGCAAATACGAAAGACATAAATCATCTCATCTCTTCTAAAGGACCTTGTTAAACGTGCCAGAACAAACTAGCTGTGTTACAACATCGACTTGTCTGTGATGCAAGTCAGTCCTCCTGCGAGAACAGATGGGAGAGTCAGAGGAGAGCAGCTCAGGAATTTGATGAAAAGAGGAAAATAAGATTTCAAGACGAATCCCTCTCGAGTACTCTTGCAGCTTTCACTGCGACAAAGTAAAATTAATCAGGCTGCCTGTCAAAGTCTGTCTCTTCAGTATAGTATAGACTTAAAAAAAAACAAAGATGATTTTTACACCCACCTGTGTATAAAGTTTTTTTTCTCCAGGTACTCCATGGCAGAGGAGATCTGTGTGGCCATGTGGAGCAGCACCACTGCATTCACCTCCTCTCGGTTGCACTCCCTCAGGTAGTCCAGTAAGTTACCGTGGGTCATGAACTCTGTAATAATGTAAAACGGTGGCTCCCGTGTGCACACACCTGTCAGAGAAACAAGATCAATAATAACCGAAAACAATGTATGTTTGGATGCTTCGGTTGATTTCCATCAGCTATTATGCAGAGGAAATCTTAAAAATCTACAGCTACACTGGACTATCAACTATTTCATTTACATGAGCACACTCACAAGAGAGACATCTTAAACTGATACCACTGAAAAACTTTACATACCTAACAGCTGTACCAGATTGGGGTGTTTGATCTCTTTCATGACAGCAGCCTCCTTGAGAAACTCCTCCACCTCCATTGTATCCTCCTGGAGCAAAAACACACATTGGTTGCAGTTGCATTTGTATGACAGCAGATGGTAGCATTATTCAGCCAAATGAAAGATTTATAGTGACACACTGTTAATGTGGGATTACAGTTGGTGTCAAAATGTTTCCATTTGACTAGAAGGACATGAACACGCATCCTTTCCTCACAGTCAGGAGTCAAATGTATGAGTTCAGAAGCAGTAGGCATACATAAATAAATCTAATCTCTGTTTGCGGAGATCTTTGTGTGACCTGCCGTCTTACCTTTAGTGTCTTGACAGCCACGGTAAGGTTGTACTTCTTCCAAACGCCCTCGTACACCTCCCCGTACTGGCCCCCTCCCAGCTTGTGCTTCATGGTAATGTCAGTGCGCTCCATCTCCCACTTGTCGTAGTTGGGAGACACTCCGTAGATGGTGGGCTTGTTACGCTTCGGTGCCGGGTAGTGTAGCGTGGTGATGAGGCCGTCGGCCACCGTGGAGTGGTGGTGCACCAGCTCCGCCAGTGTGTTGAAACGGCTTTCTGACGAGACGTACAGCTGGAGGAAAAACAGATTCTACATTTCAGTAGATGTGCAGGAGAGGTCAGTTCAGTTTGGGATGCTGAGAGATTATTTTCAACTCTGATAACACTAATTCCAGTGCAACACGATATATCTGGTATGAGATAGTTTCGACGAGACATACTAAAAAGTACAGAGCTGTTAAAGTGCATTAAAGTGGCAGTTCTTGCTCTTCATGCATGGAGACAGAAAGTAATATTAAGGCACTGCATGAGACCAGACATGGCGGGCAAAATGCCAGAAATACAGCATGAAATCATCTACTAAGGCTTGACAAAATGATGCTAAAATATTTTCTGCATAAAGAACGGCCTTAGCCCATTCAAAACTCACAAGGCATTCGTCAGGAAGCTGGTGGAGGGAAGGATATTGGTCAGGGCTCAGTGGACACAGTCTTTTCCATTGTCCTAGTCTTACATAACCCGTAAAATGATTTGCTCTACAATCTGCACTGTGCATTTCTTTATTCATGAACGGGCCCTTTGAGCAAGCTGGAGGCATGTGGGGGAACAAGGGGAAAAAGAACAACCTTGACTGCAGCAAAAAGACCTTTGAAATCTAAAGAAGATTTAATGGTCAGTTGGCTGCTCTGCTGGCTTAAACTATGACCATTTACTAAATCAACAAGGGGAAAAAATGTGTTTTACTAATGTTTAAACCTTAGTTATTCAGAGCAGTGTTAATCACAGAGTCAGTGTGAAACAAAGCTGCAGCTCGGGGGAGTGCTGAGGTAATCTCAAATTATTGGAGAGGTCTATCATACCAGACTCTTGAGTTGTAGCTCAGTGGGAGGATGGAAAACAATATGAGATGGGGAACTGAGTGTGTATGCGTTTTTCGTGGATTTGTTTTGTGTGTGTGTGCGCGCATACTTGGCTGCATCTGTGTCTGCTAATGCATGTCTTAGCATGGGCGTCAGTGTCTGGCCGGCTTTGCGTCTGCTGGCCATTATGAGCAGCACAGTGGTGGTTAAAGGCATTCTTGTCATAGTTTGCGTTCCCCGAGCTAGCGCACCTCGCTGCATCACAGACTGGGGTGTGGGGTTTGGGGGGGGTGACACAGCCAAAATGGCAGGGGCTCTTCGACCAGCATGGCTCTTTGGGGGGAATCCCGTGGCAGTGAAATATGGCCTGCACTTATTCATCGGGACCATCAGGATTGAGTTCCTGCGAAGAAGCCATTCTTCTTCTGCCGAGCCCGAGTCTTAAATTCTTCACATTCATGGTTTCAAGTAATTCATTATGCAAAACCGCATAGCATGTAAGAGACACTTAAATAATAAATTCATAACCTTAAGATCTCTGACTGATGAAAACCTGCACTGCGGCCAGCTTTGGATGGAGAACAGAGCAAAGCGCAGATCTGTTCTTGCAGATATTAGTGCCACTTCGTCTGTGTGTGTGTGTGTGTGTGTGTGTGTGTGTGTGTGT
>JAOXYL010000042.1:15740919-15758512 GCA_028564955.1 Terapon puta | reverse complement strand
AGCGCAGATCTGTTCTTGCAGATATTAGTGCCACTTCGTCTGTGTGTGTGTGTGTGTGTGTGTGTGTGTGTGTGTGTATAGTCCTCCTATTTCTTAAAATGTTGCACCTGTCTACTATCTTTACATTCTGCCTACAGCTGACATAGAACAATGTGGAAACATCCTGCCATATGCTGTTAAATAACATCCTGCCTTCATAAAAAAAAAAATTTAAATTGTGAAACACTTTATGTGAAACAGGATTTACCTTTAGTTGTTTGTCAGTGTGTGTTTGGGTTATTTACACATACAACATACAGTAATTACATGAAGTGGTCAGAAACATCTTGGGGTGTGTACAGTAGGTGTTTGTATTTCCTGATGCCTACCTTGCCGTCAGACGCAGTGTTAATCCTGTAATGGTAGACTCTCCCCTCGTACCGCAGAGAAATGGACCTCTGGCCGGGGCTGCTCTCGCTCTCGCGGACCAGGAAGCTCCCGTTGATGCCCGAGCTGAGCAGGTACTCGGCAGCGTTGCGTGACACGGGTCCATGGTACCAGCTGTGTTTCTCCAGGCTGTTGACGGGGGTGATGTAGTTTGACGGCACCCAGCCCTGGCCATTCTTGGTCTGCGCTTCGCACCACTCGCCGTTGTGGTTGTAACCCAGCACACGCAGCTTCTCTCCTAGACGACAAGTTAGAGTAAAATATTCAGATATTGTCCAGGCAAGCGTCATGCTGGCTACAAACATGCATCCTAATATTGTTTCTAATGATTCCAGCTGATCATGAAAAGAGTATTTCCACAGGCGGGACTGTTGTGAATCTTCCATATTATCTGTACTGAGAACAGAATAGCCCTGTATGGACACTGCACTAGAACTGACCTCAGCATGTTTTAAGTCAGACATGCAGGAATTCACTGTGTCTAATGTCATGTTTCCTCAGATCAGGAACTCTGGCAGGGGGATTTCTTTTTTCCACCAGTCATTTGGTGACCTTTCGTTTGGACTGGACACAACAAAAAACGATTTAAATTATATATCTAAATTCTAAAAGTAGACATTTTGTTGGCCAAACATATTTTGGCAATATAGACTGGAAGTAAAATCAAGCTTTTTTTGTGCCGCGGCTAACATTAGAATGAGCTGCTATGTGCTGCTGTTCGGGACATTTTCTTGTTTATTCCGGTGCATATGTTCTCTCCTTCCTTCCTCTGTTTGTGCACACCATCCATCTGTGGTATTGTTTTACAGTGGGTTCAGAAGAAAACAGCCCACGTGTGAGACCATCGTCAGGAAGTGAGAGTCAGACGGGGGTGCAGAGAGAGACGGAAGGAGACGGGAAGCAAATAAGCTGACTCCCGGTGAGATTCACAACCTTACCGAGACTTCAACTTTCACTAGAACTGCACATCACTCTCAACAATGGTGACAGTTATGTAAACTTCTCAAATCAATTGGGATTACCGTCATATTGGGGGAACCACTCATTCAAGCTAGTTCAAATAGATCACAGAAACGACCACAAATAAAAATCTGAAAAAACGACGGGCCTGGTTGTTCTCCTTTACTCACCTTTGGTAATGCTGAGCGTGTTGTCACCGCTGGCCACGAAGTCGTAGAGTGCGACAAACAGGTTGGAGTCATTCTCGCTGGGTCCGGCCAACAGGTTCTCTTTGGAGTTCCAGCGGGCCGCTTCCGTCAGACCCTGACTCTCAAAGTCTGGTCTCTGGAGAGCTTCTGAAACAAACAAATAGGAGAATCGACCAGTCAGAACACATGTAGCTAAGTAAAACGCAAGAGGGGAAAAAATGTCAAACAATGCACTGCTGAGCGGAGATATGTAGGCGTGTGATTGGTATGCAGCAACACTGTGAGGCAGTTTTTTTTTCCACGTACAGCCTCACGCACGCATGATGATTCAGAAACGGGGTCGCCTCTTGCCCCTCCGCGTGTCATTTGAATTCTCATACATCCCCTTCGACTGGGCTCTGCTCCAACGCGCAGGTCATCGGCTGTGATCCCGACTTGGGATCAGAGCAATAAACCTGATCATGTGACCCCGCTGTGTCCCCGCTGTCTTTATAACTTTTCATTTCCTGGATTATCCCCCCGCTCAGGTTCTTCTCGAATACCTAGACGACTGCGGCACATCGGACCGTGAGAATGTGTCTCAGCATGAATCTTCACTGTAACTGTAAAAATGGATGCGCTTGCAGGTTCAAAGCGTTTTAACTCACAGTTATGTTAATCACAGACAGTCTGAATTATAGCTATTTTAGAGCAATAAAAAGGAGCTAAATTACAAAATGTGGAAAGTGGAAAGAATGAGGGTGGGAAAAAAAAGATGATTGTGTTTTAAGATGAAGAGAGTGAAAAGCGAGGTGAAGTGAGGAGAGGCTTTTTCTTTTTTTTTTTTAACTGTAGTTCGGCCTAAACATGAGCTCCATTGTGCGGCTTTCTCAGCTGTTGTCACACATGCTTAAGAGGCATCTTACATTTCATCCCTCCAGCTCACAAACACCCACATCTTTCCAACTGACACGACAGGCTGGAGCTGCACCGGGGTTTTCACCTTCCAGGGAAAATGTCACAAACACTAGTTAAGATGTGAGGAGGAGATATTTCTAATTAATTTATCATAAAATAGCAGATAGTACAGAGCCCTTGAAAGTGATGATACACGCTGGAGTGTATCTTCCGTGTCTCCGCGATCAATGTGTGACTGGAAAAAACTGGTAGCTATCAACTAATGTGTGACAAACTGAAAGTATTACTGGAAACTGTGACTGTATTTCTCACACATCCTTGAACATCAAAACAAACTAACTTAACTTAAGAAATACAGACTGGACCAAGGAAGTAAACTATTTCCCAACACTAGCAAACAATTCAACATAAAACAATGGTCTGAGGGCAAATGTTAGCTACAGAGGACAGGAAAATTTGTTAAATATACCATGAGAAAATTCCACTGCAAATCTGTGGCTTCTCCTCCAGGCTAAATAATACACATACAACAGGAAACATACTTGATTATCACACCTATTAGTAGTTAAGAACTTCCATAAAATGTAAGTAAGGTCATTAGCAAAGTTCAGAAATGGACATCTGGAGCAAACATGAAGTGGTATGTTGAATTTTAAGACTCAAGACTTTAAGACTCAAAGTTGTGAGAACCTCTGCTCGGTAACAGACAGTAGCAAGGCTTTGCCGGCATGTCTGAAATGCTGGTCAGTCTTATAAAACCTCAAACCAGCTGTCAATGACGGTTTGAAATGAGCGCATCATATCACGCCATTTGAACCACAGGCAGGAAAGCTGCGGCCGACTTTAAGCATTTCCCCCTCGCGTACACATACAAACACAAACAAGAAGGAGACAGTCCTCCATTGTATCATCTGTCATATGAAAACCATTTATCTTCGAGTCTGCGCGTTTTTTATGTTTCCTTCGACCTTTAAGGCTAATTTAATATTAGGCCCATTTGCCTGATTATGTCGAAGACTCAGTCATTGTCAAAGCTTTCTGAGAGTCATAAAAGGAGATACAAGCTTTTCACGGTAGGCTGGAAGACCTGGAGTGAAACCAAGTCTTCCAGCTGCACAATGTAGAAGATAATGACTTTCAGCCGCATTTACTGGATAAGTTGGTGTTAGTTAAGAAAAATCCCACGGCTCTACAGAGAAAAAAAAACAATAAACTAGATTGCCGAGTGTATCTTTTTCAGACATTATGTCTGTAGAGGGAGATATAAGGTATGTTTAATTTGAAAGGTGTAAAAAAAACTCGAGACTGTCGTCAAATAAGGGCCCGCAAATCACTACGGATACACTCCACAAGGAAACTTTATTTATATAGCACCTTTCAAAAATAAGGCAATTCAAAGTGGTTTACATAAGGCTGAAATGAGGAAAGTCTATAAAAGATTATATAAAAAGACACGTGAATAGGATTTTTAAATGAGTAAACAACATAAAATAGAGGATAGAAATAAGCTAAAGTACAACAAGACAAATGAAAAAGTAGAATAAATATTGCACTGCAGCTCGAGATATGAATAAATAAACCGTAACCTAATCAAACACAGAGGCAAACACAGCAGTTTTAAGCCCTGATTTAAAAAGAATTGAAATTTGGAGCAGATTTCTAGTTTTCTGCGAGTTTGTTCCAGATGTGGTGCATAAAAACTGATTGCTGTGTCTCTGCCTATTTTTGACTCTGGGTACAGTAAGCAGGCCTGTCAAAGATCACAGTGGAGCAGTACATCAGCAGTGTGCAAACCATTCGATGCTTTGTTGGTATTTTACAATCAATTACTTGACAAACAGGAAGCCAGTGTAAAGACCTTAGAACAGGAGTGATGTGATCTTACAGAGGACTCAGCAGAAGCACCCCGAATCAGCTGCACCAGATTTTTAAGGGACATACTGTAGCTAAGCCTACAAAAGTCCAACGCAAGTTTTTCGAATGCCTCCCTAAGACATAAATTGCAAGCAAAATTACAGCGATCCTTTGTTGTTTTTTGTTGATTTGTGCTAGTAATATTGAACAGAAGAGGCCCCAGAATAAAGCCATGGGGAGCTCCACATTATACGTTAGATTATTTTTATTCAAAAACTGTATTTTTCAGGGCTTCTGGGAAGCAGCCTTAGAGCAGAGATGTTTTCTATTTGCAGATTTTGTGTAATGCACTTAAACCATTTCTGAAAAAGCCTGTCAGGAGGAGGACTTCAAATGTTTCACAACTTCTTCCAATGTTTTGTAGCTGATTGAATCAAATTGTGTCATGCTAATTAAATTGGTTTCAAGTGGACATGAGGACACACCCTGAGGTGGATGAACTCACAACTTGCCTAAACATCTGAATTTTGTCAGTAGAGACAACTCATTGCATGACTTAATGAATAAAAAGGTCCAGGGCCCACTGATACAGGAGCATTTATCAGCCTGTCCACAGTAGCAAATAACGCAAATAGATTATCATTGTTTTGAATGCTGTTAATTTCTCAGTTAAAATGATAAATGCTCTCTTAATAGATATCACATTGCAAAAGAAATGGACTTTAATCGATCTGCCGTCAGCCACGCCACTTTCTTTTAAATAAAATGGCATTTTCCATGGTTTGTTTTTCTTGCTTTCTTAAGATCCTTCTGAGTTTACAGCAATCTGTCATACATTAAACTGATTGATCAGAAATAGTCATCTCAAAGAAAACACTTGAATAATGAGAAATATTCAGTCACTACAACTACACATTCCGCAGTTCAACAGTCATCAAAAAGGTTCGCAGTGTATTTAGGTGGCCTGACGGTGCTTAAGCTTGCAGATAAACAGGAGGAATTTGACTGAAGACCATATTCAAAGGAAGCAAATTTCCAATAGGCCATCTGCTCACACCTGATCAAACAAAATGGCAACTCGGTCTGATTTCTAAACCAAAAAGATTGACTCGGAAATTACTGTGCTCTTATTATGGTTAAGTCAAGATTCTGTTTAAAAAAAAAAAAAAAAAGGATTGTGCTTGATAATTCTCATTACTTCAAAAGGTTTGCTGCCAAACACCTGATGTTTGGGAAAGCTCAATTTTGTGTGTTGCAAATATTCTATTCATGTTAAAAAAGGTTTTTGTGACAAGCGGCAATGAATTGATGTCACAATTTATTTGCAGATTTTCTTCAGTACATCTTGTTCCCTACTTATCAAAACAGGAATAGAAAAATGAAGAGCCCTTTTCTGGTACAATCCCAACTGTGTTTGTATCCACCCCAGATGAAGGAGCTTTGGAGTCACGGTTGGAGAAGATATGACTTTTGAGCTAATCAAAGCAAGAAGTAAATAAAGAATCTGTAGCATGCAAGACCAAAACAAGAACAACCCTGAGGAAGTAAAGAGACCATATGCAGCCCACAGTCAGTCACATGACATTGTTGACAAGTTGCAGGAATCAGTGTGTTGGAAGGAGGAGGGTGAAAGACTTTCACACAGCCTCTTCTGCCAAGTTTGGCTCACCAGCCTGAGCACAACGAGACAATCAAAGCCAAATGTGGCGCTTCTTTTAGGTCACAGACCTGCCATTTTGCCTGTGAGAACACGCCAGATTCAATTTAATTAGGAGCATATCACCTGACTGTGTTATTTAAGTTGATCCCAGCCCTAAAGAGAGACATACCTTTCGCATTTTGGACCAACAATAAGGGCTGTTTCTTTCAGCTGGCACGGATACAGGTATCTCAGTACCTCGTGCAAAAATAAAGACAGACTGTAGTCCCACATCATAAAGTTCGGAGACAGAAAATCAAAATGGCCCTCTAGGAAAGGAATAACATTCAGACAGCACAATATGCCACTTTTCATAAAGTAAAATCATCATTATTCCAGTGATTAAAAGAGGTCTGTTTAGCAGATGAAAACTGCTTCTTTTTCATAAGAGACGGCAGCGACTCGCCAACAGTCACTTAGATCACTATCATCTGAAAAATGTTTGACAAAGTCTTGTGCCATGTTGCATTGAGGCAGTTTAACCAGTCTTACTGGTACTTTAACTTGAGTACTCATGTTTGAGCTAATTGTAGTTTGCCTTAATGTCACAGTTCAGATGTAATATGATAACATCTATAAAGGTAAGAAACTCATACACAGTTTGATAGCTTTATTTAAATATATTATTGGGTAGACTTTAAGGCATAATACGACCCTCTACAAACTACATCAACTGCTCAGGACATTTTGGTCACACAAATAAGAGGGCCATGCCCCAACAAATGTTATAGACAGACAAAAAATGTAGAAAACATCATGTTTGAAGTCAAAAAACACAGCCACACTTTGTCAGAGGTGAGTTTAACCTGAGGCCAGAGATTAAGCACAATAGGAAAAGAAAACCACTAAGCAAAACACAGACCTGAGAACGGGTAAAACATACCATATGTCCAGAGTTTGGCCTGGTCATAAAGAGTGCGCATATGAGCAGGCCATGCCACACATGTCTGCTTTACAGCCCCAAATACCACAGCTCTTTGTGAGAGGATGACAGCACACTGACACATGGACGGTGGCAAAACAAGCACAAAGAGAGAGGAAAATAAAAAGACATTAAAAAGGGAAAAAGTCGGGTGTGAGAAAGAAACTGGAAAAAAAAGAAGAAAAGAAAAGGCCCGTTATCAGTCATGCAGTGGGAGAAATTGCAGCATGTCCTGGCTGCGTTACTGAGATGACACTCAAAATGATTGAATGTGTGTGGAACTAGTAAAGAATTCATAGCTATGACGGCACCGCTGTGAGCAATAAGAATGCTCCCAAACTCATACGATGAGGCAAGATGGAAATTTCTTCAAACACCAAACTACTACACACTCAAACACACACCATGTCTGGTTCAAATTGGTCCTGATGATCAAACCTAACAGACCTCTGCTTTGTTTTGACTCCAGTCGCCTTAAGTGGGCTGATTTACACTTTGGATGAAAGGAAAATGCAACTAACTACCTGGCACAATAGACACCGAGGTGGTCTGGCTCCAAAAGCACGAGTCTATACAACAGTGTGGTCCACTGCGTTGGCCCCGGTCTCAAACCAAACCACATATTTCTGAGGGCTGAGAGAGGGAAAATCTTTAACATACTCGCGTGGCATCACCTGTCATCACCTGAGTGGGAGGTGGTGGAGATCAAGGAGAGCATATTGAGACTGTACACCTGATTTGGTTCAATAATAGGACGTTCATGATGGTGAAGTAAACACAGAGGAACCACCATTTTAATCATTTGGAATAACTAAAAAGGTGTCATGAAATATTCTAATTGCATTACACTCAAAGACTATTTTCATCCTAATAAAGTCAAGTACTACTTGATTAACATGTGATTTGGGTTGAGACGTCCATGCATGAGATTTGCTGTGTCTTGTACCATATGGTCTTGGAAATCAGAGACTTTTTTACCACTCTCATCCACATTGGCATACCAGGACTATTAACTCTATTAAATCATTTGGTTGCGCAATCTTTGGCACATATAAGAGCTCCTTGAGTTCTCCATTGTTAATCAATTACTGTGTTGATCTGCAGAAACTCGATGTGCTCAGATTTCTACGAATTCCCCTCGTGTCCCTTTCATACATCACGGCAAAATCAATTACCCACTTTAACTCTGACCATAAGCGTCTAATGAGAGGTAACGGAAAAGTACCAATCGCCGCGCTGCATACGCAAGAGAAACGCGAAATATAAAAGGTCTAATTATCTTGGAGAGGTAGTGAACAAAATGTAGACTGAGATTAGATCCCCTCTCCTCATAAACAGGAGTTAAGTGGGACACGAGCAGGAGTCAGATTTCCTTGTATTCTCCTCTCCGTCTCTTTTTTTTTTCCACTTCTTTCCTCTCCAGCTAGCCAATGTGTCTGGCCTCCCTCGCCCTCCCCTGTGCTTACTCTCGCCCCCCCCTCCCCATTCTTCTGTTTCCACTGTGCAGAAATCATTGTTGAGCCTTTACACGGTGATACTTCATCTTTTATCCTTCTACATGTCTCCCGAGCGCCTGTTTTTTTTTATCTTCCCCCCAACCCACCAACTGCCTGACAACTCCACCTTAATAATTTTGTGTTCCTCAACTTCCAAATCGCAGCCCGAGCTAAAAGACGACACCGCAGCCGCCGCAAAATTTTCTTACCTTCCAAGTAACAGCTGGAGGAGGACGAGAGGCCTTTCTTAGATTTACACCCCACCAATTTCAGGCATATCTCCAACATTTTCATTTGCTTTCTTTCCCTTCCCGCTGGAAAATGTTGTCGCTGGTTCAAATCAAGACGTCCCTCGAACGTTTCCCCTCTACATGTGTCCAACACGAGAACAATTCAAACTCAAGAAAAGGGGAAAAAAACTGACAAAAAGGAGGAAGAGCCAGAGCCGAAATATGTGTTGAAGTTTACTGGTTTCTTTGCTTCGCTCCTTTTAGATGCTGTAAATCCTCTTTTTTCCTCCTCGAAACAGAAAAAGCAGAGTCCGGCAAAGTCTATCAACTTTCTCTTCTGAGCGGCTCCATGTTTTTTTTTTTTGTCTGTTGTTCTCCCCCCCTTCTTCGGCTTTTGGGCTTTTGGTTGGCTCCCCCCTCTTTTCAGAAGACAAAAAACTATCCAAGAAGGCTCGGTTCTTAGTCCGAAGTCTCGCTGGACCTGTGGATGAGTCAGTTGAGTGGGCAGTGGGGCCGTCTGACCGGTGCCATTCCTCTCTCCCGTCCCCTGTGTGAGTGTGGATCTGAGGCAGCAGGGACTACTCGTGCTGCAGCTGCCAACAAAGGGCCTCTTTCAGGATCAGCCTGCTGCACTCAATGACATCAGCTGAGCCCTCCCACCTCCAGCAGCAAACACACAATGAGGAGGGAGAGACCTCCACACACACGCGCGCACACACATTGAAAATAATACAAACAGCCGCACACACCCCTTCACACCAACATATGAGACGCAAAAGTTTAATTAAAAACTTTGATTTTTGGAGATTAAGACTCTAAATCACTCCTCTTCTCTTCTGTTGAAGTCGAGAGATGATTACAAGAAGCTCCTCCCCCGACTTTTTAACCCCCCTTCCCCCTCTCACTGTGTTTCTGCCTCTCTCTCCTCTTTCCCGCTATGCTCCCCCCCATTCCCTCCACACTGAAATGTTTACAGGTTGGGGAATCAGTTCTGGAAACAGGACTGGGTTGTTAAAAGCTCTCAATCAGGAGCAGCTAACAGGGAGGTAGGAGGGAGTGTAACAGCTGAAACAAGGCTCATTTTTAGATGGGAATGAAGCAAGCAACATATCTAAATGAGCCAAAAGAAGAATATTTATCCCCGACATGAGCCAAGCTGACTCGTGACACCACTTTTTAGGAATCTCTTTCTTTTCTCGGCCGAAACGACGACAATTTAGCCGTACTTCTGACATAAATTGCTGCTGAAAAGGTTGAAAATGTGGTAAAAAGCAACCCAGACATGAATGTTTGGAAGTGTCCTCTCTCATTTGTCAACTATTGATTCATCCTCACTCAGTAATGACAATTTCTTTGCATAGGCAATGCACATCAGTTTATCTGATACTGATATCTGATACTTAATCTGCACATCAAACTGCTCATCTTAAGCTCAAATTTAACTAAACCTTTCCTCATCTGTTTGTTATTACAGGATAAAACGTGTGGATAATGTCCTTCTTTGACTAAATTATAGTTGGCCATTAACAGAATGTGAACACAATGACATTAACACTCAGTCAACCTCAAAACAAAACCCAGGTGACACTGCTTTATATTTAATTTATTTATTCCATTTAATGCGTTTTTTATGTTGTCCACTTCTATAAAACGGGCTGAAAGGATTCTTGATCATCATTACACTGAAATAAACAAAAGACCACAAAAAGCACAAGACCAGCTGTAATCGAGTGACCGAGCCATGCAAATATTTTTCCATTGAAATGGCAAACATCCCCTCAGAGATAAGACGCCTGGTCAAGTGGGTGATTACACACTGGTGGGAAGCTGGCTTGATGACACCACAGCGAACCAGTTCCCTTGAATATCCAATCAGGGGAGCAAAAGCGGCGAAAACAAACATGACGCACACTGAAAAAAAATTAATTCATTTAAAAAAAAAAAAAAAGAAAAAAGAAAAGTGGAAACATATGTCTTTCCGTATGTTTATAGTTGATTGATAGAAAGTTTATGTCCACCAGAATGCCTAATTTTCAATATAAAGAAATTTTGGAAGTGAAAAGCTTCTATTATCTTCAATTTAAATGAGGGTGGACTAAAGATTAGGCACAGCTCACCACCAGGAGTTACATTTTTACACTATAAAATAATCATAAATTGAATAATTTAAAATAGTTTTAACAAAGTCCTAACATTATAATCTGAATTTTTAGATGGTCGTCAAAATTCAATAAGGACACCAGACAATGACGGGCACGGTCTCGTCTCCATATCTACGTTTATCTGATGGCTGAACCTTCACCGGACTGAAACTGGTTTCTAAACAAATTCAGCTGATAATACAAAATGTCAAGTGGTGCAGGATGATAGGTTGACTGGTCCACTTGGCGAGTAATATAAGGAGAGGAGAAGATAACAATAAACAGATGTCTCTGAAGACAAAACTGATTCATGTGCAGTATATAAGACAAGGAGAAATATGAGACGGCTATAGAGGAGGAAAAGGGGGGAAAAAAAGAGGAGAAAAGAAAATCCAAAGATAAGGTCATGTCTGTCTGAGCGACGGGCTCGGCCTACGTGCACTGGAGGCTGTAATTACCTACGTTTCTGAGCAAGCTTGCTAACGGGTGGGCATGTAAATTTCACCATTGGTTACTATAATGTGATTATTATGTTTGCTTCATGGGAGGCTTCTGATAGTCGGAGAAGTCAGAAAAAGGTACGAAAGTGGCAACGAAAGGTTGCTTCACTTTTGGTTTATTGTCTGCGTTACAGGCTTGTAGTTGTGGGGAACTGAGAGAAACCCCAAGAATCAAGACAAAAAGTTTGAAAAAGGCTTTAAAAAGCACTTTAAATGATGTCTAACAGCTGCCTGAAATGTGGCCAAATCAGTCAAAATAGAGATGGAAACAACTTCCTGATTAATAGTGAAATCGATGTCAGAGGAATCCAAAAAAATGAAAAACCACAGGTCACTCTGGAAGTCAAAACAAGGACACCAATGAGCTCTTCAGACTCGTAGATGTTGATGTTATTTTACCCACGTCTGTTTAGTGTGGGCAGCGATGCTCTCGCTAGCGTCTATGGGTATTCTTAAACATGGCTCGGCACCAGCGGCTTTGCAAGCAATGACCTCAATACCCCGAACATCCAGTCACATGGCACCAGGCCCTACATCATCGCCGGAGCGCTGGTATGGCAAACATTTGTGTTCCTCTCATGCGCCACCCCAAACACCAATTAAGAAGAAATGCAGGCTTCCTCGAACTCTGAGAAAGGCCCATTAACTTACCGCAGTCGCAGAGCGCTGGGGAGATGAGAGGATGGAGGGAAGAGGAGAGGGGCTATAAAAACGGAGGAGGAAAGAGGAAAAAAGGTTGCAGATGGAGAAACATGAAGCACATTGTTTGGAAGTGAGCTCATAGGAGAATCGCTCGCTCGCGTTTTATAATCCGGGCCGTGTATGTTAACAGTTAGCTGACGTACATCCACCCACGGGATGGTTTTTTGGCCCTTCTCCTCTCATGTACGCCCCCCCTACCCCCCTCCTGCTTTCTTTAAAGCTTCAAGCAGAGAGCAGGTTGTATTCTCGTGCTCGGAGGCCGCATCCGAACTACACCGGTGTTATAGCATTTTCGATAACGCGAGTCCATTTGCTGTATTTCGGATCTTCAGCCTACAAATTATGAACTGGGTATTGCTTTCACGTTTTTACCAGAATGCAGTGAGCAGGAATGCATCTCAATAATTCACACCATCGCATGATTAACTGCTGACATCTGCTATGAGCGTTTTGACATGTGGCGACGCGGTGAGGGCAGAAGTGGGCCATTAGCTCGTATGATAAATTAATACTGTGTCAAGACGATGCTCAAATAACAGAGAAACGAAGCAGATGGAAAGAAGATACTGTCTTTAAATGTTACATTACTAATATGACATTCGAGCACCGCTTGATGTCTGTCCTGTCCCGGTCTGAGCATGAGGACAAACACACACACACACACACGGAAACATAATCACACTGTCTAACAATGTTAGAAATGTAAGCCAGCCGACACTTGGCATCGGTCCTGTCCATCTAAGTCATGAAACAAGAGTTATTACACTTTTAAACCAAGCAAGCTTTCTAATTAGAGACGAGGGGAAGGGTGTGAGACGGGGCGATTCTGCACAGCTCGTGGTCCATCATTCTGCACTCCACGGCGAACTGTAACGGCCGAGTGTACTTAAATATCAGACACTCCAGAGGCAGGTATGTGGCGCATGGACGTGCGCGGTGTTTACACAGGGCCCTCTAGAGAACGCAGCCCGAGTGTCTGCGGCGTGCAGACGAGCAGACGGGGTTAAAGGGTTTAGACTTTCACGTAATTCTCCACTTAGCGTCGTCCACAGGGAGAGCGGACACTTCAGGGCAAAACAGCGGCTGCCCCGGTTCAAGGTTAACGGCTTTAGCGTTGGCCCGCGGTGGTAATGAGTCACCAGCGTGGGCAGCAGCAAAAAGTGATCCTACAGAAGTATGTACACAAACTTTCAGGCAAATTCAAATTTCTCCGAAGGCATCTGATGTTTAGAAATCACTGTGTGAGTACAGAGAACAAAAGACCAAACAGCGTTGATCCTCTCTGGGCTTTTTAGGAGCCCTTTTCCCACTATATTTTACATGGAAACAGTGAAACTGACCCAGAGGTCATTAAACACATTTTATGATGAAATCCATTTTATGTGCATGCTCTTGTGTATCTGCTCTCACATACACACACACACACACACACACACATAAACTCTCCCTCTGGCCAAACCCGTCTCATTTGAGGAGACCCATTAACAGTCCACTGTCAGCTCGGCTTCCACGCAGACGGGCCGAGCAGACCTGCTGGCACGTCGAGCAGAGACGGAGGGGAGCCGAACCTCGCCGGCTGACTAGAACAGGAGCGGGGGATCCATTTTATCACAACGGCAGACGCAAAATAGGGCAACACAACCCAGGTGACTAAGCAGAACCTTTGCTCGTTTCTGACTGCTGTAGGCGCAGACCAAACTATGCTCTGCCAAAAATATGCAAACCTGCAGAGAATGGAAATGTATGCGCGCGAGCCAAGAGTTAAAATTTCATACTTTGAGCAAACAGAAAGCCAGGTCAAATGCGTACAACTATTCATCACTTGTCGGAGGATAAAGTGCTGCGCTAATCATTTGTGCCGCGAAGGCCGGCGAAAATTAATCGAGAGGGGCCAGGTAAACGAGCTCGGAGTCAGAAATAGCACCCTGTGTGGAGGGGAGAGGGTGCTAATCCAGCCATTTATCAGAATTTAGCTTAAACTACTCAATTTGACCCAGAGCGCCTGGAACGAAAGCACAACTTTTTATATTCCATTGTTTTATGAGCGTGCAGAACAGGGGAGCCAAACTCTTTGAGAGGAGGGAGAGAAAGCAGGGAAGAAACTTGTACGTGTGTGGGAGGATTGCAACGCGATGGCGATCGAAAGCGAAAACGAGCTCTAAGCCCTCTACGTTAAATTTTGGGGTTTCATTTATTAATGCAGCGACATTTGCTTGGATGAGAGAGGACACAGACACAGTAAAGCCTGTAGATGCCCTGTTTTTACAGACTATCAACCACTGATGTTATCTCGATGCCTGAGGAAGGAGCCCATCTGTCTGTGTGCCCATTGGGGTAAAAAAAAAAAAAACAGACACATAGGAAAGTGACTCTGGCTACGAGGCTCTCCGGCTGCAGCAGTGGAGTTGCTCGGGCTCTTCTTTGTGTCTAAGTGGATCCAGATGCAAGGGAGCATAGCAGGCCCCCTTTCTTTTAGCGCTATGAAGAGGAGCTTAACACAACACAAAAAGGGACAGGACAGCATACCAGTACTGTATGGACTGCACCAGTGAGAGGGGGGGAAAAAAAACAAAACCAGACAATAACACAACTGGCCAGACGATACCTAAGCGGAACGAGTTTTGTCATTCCTGTTCGATGGAAATTAGATTTAAAAGAATATATTTGCACGGTGTAGCACTCCGGATGCCGTGACACTGTTAGGAAAATCATCTTGCCCTGTCAAAATCACGGCCCCGAAGGCTTTTTCCTGGTATCTGCAGGGGGACAGAGGCCCTCTGACCGAGAGGGCCCGTAAATGGCTGACATTTTTTACAAAACGACAAAGCTGGCATCCTTGGTAGCAGGTTGTCTGCAGAGAAAACAACAGCTGCGTCGTCTGGAGCTGGGGCTGCCTGCTCGGGACCGGGGTTTTTTTTTCTTCCTGTATGTGTGTGTGTGTGTGTGGACCCGGGTGGCGAAGAGCTCCCACGCTGCATTCCTACCCCGACTTGGAGGTTCTCGGTATGCCGGCGAGTGCTGTATGTGCTGTATGCATGTATGCGTGTACAACGGGGGGACTGAGAAAAAAAAAACATGGAAGAGCTTGTCCTGATGATGAAATGCTGCTCTGACAGGAACTTAACACTGACGACCGGGCGTAAATCACAAACGCCGCCCTGCGACTGGAAGGAACACGACGGTGATATGAGTAAATCTAGATTCTCAGCCGATACGCGGGTTTGCAACAAACAAAAAGATATTTCAGTGAATAATTACATTCTTGTCAGAAACTGGGCAATCGCAAGCCTGAATTTAAACACACACACATACACACACACACACACACACACACTGCTGCAGATGCTGAAGTGAATCCAAATAACAAAAACCAGGGTGAGAGTCAGTGACTCAACAGGACTGTTTGTCTTAAGCCGACATGCTTATACTTTCAATTGTTCCGAGCAAAACACAGTGTACCTTATGTATATGGAAAAAGCTTTGGTTTAAGCTTTGGTTTTTTGTCTTTGTGATTTCGTCTTCCTTTGTTTGCACTTGGGATTTGGTTTCCTTCAATTACAAGTAGCTGATCATTTCTCATTTTTCTTCAGCAGTCAAAGGTTTTCTAGTTTAAAAGCGTGATGTATAACCAGAAAATAAACATGTCGGATATAGTGTGAGGTTTTACATCTTCTGGACCAACCAACCAACCATTTCACGCACACGAAGTACATTTTAGTCTAAACACGGGTTAGCTAAATATCAACCATCCATATCATTCATGATAAGCTGCTTGTCTTGTTTAAAATCGCACAAATACTGTCAGATAGTTGATAACCACAACTTACACTCATGCAGCCATATCGTCTAAAACAAATCCACATACACTTTCAACCACATTATCCTACTACTTATGTTGTTTACTGCTGCATTCTGTGACTTTCCCCCCCATTATTGTCTGCTGATTTTCATCTATTTAGCCTGTTGCTTGTTTTTGCTATTGTTCTCTGTGTCTATAAAAATGGTCTACGAGGTGTAAAATCCACTTCATAAAAACTTAGAATGAGACCAAGACAAAAGAAAGAAGAGAGAGACAATGACAGAGAGAAGAGAAAGACAAGAAAAGGAAGGAGGGAGGAAAAGAAGGAAAAGGAGGAGGGGGATTGCACCAGTTATTTGAGAGAGGAATGCACAAGAGGTCACATTCTTCGCTCCACTGCTGTGGCTTGTCCTGTGTTCAACTCTCTCCTCTTTTCTTTGTGTGAAATAGACAATATTACTCAACACGCCTCTGCTGCAACTGATCACATGCAAACGTACGCGGCTCACGAGAGAGCGGAGTGGACAGCTTCTCAAGAGGGAGATGATGAAGAGGCCCCGGGCCAGGAATCTACCCGTGATGTCGTCACAGCGATCAGATAAGTTACACAACAGGCCCCTTTTCATGAATGGGAAGACATTCAAAGTCCAGAAAGCACAGGTGTGAATGATGAAATTAACAACAGCTTAATTCCAAGTGGCTCGTTGTCACACTGTTTACAGCTTCAGGGGACACTTGGATAAAACGGAATGAAGTTAAATAATTGCTGTGATTTTCTTACTTAAACCAGTCAAAATGGCTGCTATTCTAACAGCGGGAATTTCTTATCACTGTAAAATACAGCAATTAAGAAAATGCAAAAGTGCAAAACATCTATCCATTATAGTCAGATCCTACACCATTCTCAATCCCTTAGCTTACTTCAAGCTAAAAGCACTCCAGTCTAATTACCTGAAATGTCTTTTCCACAGTTAAAACCCATAATAACTGTCTTTTAATGTAAACTATCTCTTGAATTTCTTCTGTTTCTTCGCAACTAACTCATCTGGAAAGGGCAAATGGTCTGTTTCTGTGGTCATGTGTGGAGGTTTTTGACTTTCTCATTGCACCATTTTCTATTTGCAAGGGATAAAATAATGTATATTTATCATGCTTTTTAAAAACTTGAAAAACAGCACATGACTGCCATTGTCGTCTTGAATTCAGGCTCTTGTGTACCTTGATTAAGTTAAAAAGAGGGAACTTCTGAGGCGCAGACTGGCTTGATTTATACACACAGCTGTTTTGGCCAGTCATCAGTGAGGGGGGTAATAAAGTGGACCTCTTTCCAGGTGGTCAAGACTTGATGAGAGAGGAAAACACTTACTAATCAGCAATGTGTCATCCGGTAAGGGACAAATGTGTCTCTCTCCCACATGCACACACGCTTACACACATGCACGCACGTACACACACACTAGTGTGGAGACATGCCCAGCCATGGAGAGGGACAGCAGGAGCCGAACAGCTGGCCTGAATGAGCCTATGAGGCGCCTGCTGCATGGGTACGTACATGGGTGTGCTTGCACGCAAGCGCACACACGCGCCCCACAACTTCAGGACCCAGGGGGATCATGGAGATTTGGTGAGTAGACCCTATAGATTCCTCAAATTTCCAGCCAAGAAAGAGACAGATCACAGACTAAAAGAGGAATGGATTCACTTACTGCATAAATGCTGAACGCAGCTGCTGCAAGAAACACTCTCACACACACACACACACACACACACACACACACA
>JAOXYL010000042.1:15710686-15726875 GCA_028564955.1 Terapon puta | reverse complement strand
GAAATAGTTGTGCAATTTTTTTTCTCTTTTCTCCAATCTTTGCTTTTTTTCCCTCATACTCAACAATTTAACCTCAAGGTCATAAACAGTTATTCAAATAGCCCAATTTGTGAAGTTTAAAGAAGAGAAATCATATACAACGTTTGAGGAGGAGTTTCATCTTCAACGGCTAAAAACAGCTACATGGTTTGAAGTCAGCAATAAGAAAACAATTTTATTAATCAAAATTCATGCCTGTTTCAGTGTTTTAAAATAAAAAAATAGTTACTTACCACAGTGTGGCTCATTGTAGCAGTAGTCTTCTGGAATATCAAAATAACAAAATGTTTGTCGACATGTCTTTTAGATATATATATATAGATCTATATACATGTTTTTTTTTTTTGTCTTGAGACTTGAACAGGACCCTCACCTGAATTAACGAACGAAACAACAATCGTCAGGAGAGCACCAGTCCAAATCATTGTAGGATCCCGCGGCCCGATGAATCCACGCAGGTGTCGGTATCTGAGGTAGACTGAGGAGCAGTTCGAACGTCCTGCTTAAATAGGAGCCGAGGTGTAAGCCGAGTTTCGCCTTCTCCCGGTCTGATCAGTGAACCGTGTCATTACCAGTCTAGTGGTCTTTTCTGATCAACAGGCTCATTGATGCAGGACAGCCTCACCCCCCCCACCCCTCCACACTCCATCCTCCCCTCCTGCTGCCAGCAAAGATGCACAGTGACCAGTAACAAGACCCATTCATCCCACGGGAACGAGGATGTATAGTAAGCTGAATGCGAAGAGAACTGAGTTTACGTTTAAAATATAGCACCACTTAAAACCCTTAATAAATAAAAACATGTGGAAACAGTAATTATAATATTATCTACCTTTATTTTAAGGCACTGAAACTCCTTAAATTAAATCAAATATAGAAATCATTTGTATGGTATGAGCAGAAATAATCCAAATATATCCCTGATTAGTAAACTCCTTTGAGTAAAAGAGGATATTACTGATATTTTATGCTTCCACATAAATGTCTTGGACTCCAAATGAAATAACGGCATCTTCCAGAAGAGATCAAATTTGATATTAAACCAATCGTGGTACAGAAAATTGTGATCATGTTGCTGGTTAACATCCTCAGCCGGACACCTAAAACTCTGCTCTTTCCTTTCGTTTCAGAGACGGGAGTTTTTAAAGCAATGTTACATTTCCCCGCCGTCCCCTGAATTCAATCACCGTCTTGACTGAGCAGCTCAGCGTTAAGTGTTACGTCTTTCCCACCCAGGAATAGATCATGTGATTCTGTCACTACTCGGCCCGCGCGAACAAAGCACCCTTTTCTTCAGCGACAATGCTTTCCAGCAGGGTATCACTATCTCCGCTCTGCCCGCTGCCTTATGAGTCACTGTGAGGTGCGCTATATCCGCTTTCTTTGAATTATTTGAATCCTTTTTTCCTTTTTTTTTTTGTTGTTGCCTTGGATTGGATTTATCCAACAACCGCCATCTCGCTGCTGGGGGATTTCCCTCCGCATCGCACCTTAATCCTCTTTGACATTTGGTCAGCGCAGACGGGAGGAATTTCCTCAACAAGTTAAAGGACTCACAGAGCAGCTAAATGTCACGATTGATGAGGCTCAACGCAACGCTGTGTTCATATCCACTGACGCATGAGTCGTCCTTCATGGTGCAATTTATTTGGCATTTGATTAGATGTACATCTACCTCAGAAAAACACAAGCCCCACCCCCTTCCCCTGCAAATGAACCATTTTTTAGATTTAAAGGCTATGAAATAAAAGATAATGAAATGTAGCATTTGTTGTATTACACATAAAACATTTCAAACCCAGTAAAATTAGTTGTCACACCACCATAGTCTAGCACAGAAACTACAGTGTAAATGCAGCTGCAGGCTTTTATGATGTATGCGGCGATACCAAACTGTATGCATGAGTTTCTTTAACTTACTGTACAGGACAGGCTGTTGAGCTAAAAATGTTTTCATGAAAAGAAAAGTCTCTCAGCATGCCAAAAGATAAAAAAAAATAAAATAAAACAACATGCATCGCAGCTCTGGAAAGCAGGTTGGAGGAATCAAACAAACTTGGTGAAATAAAATAAACCAGATCTCTTTTACACACATGCAAACGTTACTTTTTTTCCACAATTTATGAGATTTCATTCATGGATCATCCACTGTGGATTGTCGGTGGCAAAAAAAAAAAAGTAAATAAAAATGGGAGGAAAAAAGCTTTAGCAGAAAATAGTAGTGTTTTACACATAGAGTACATTCAAGCATGAGATATGCAGACTCAGATGCACATTTACAGCTGTTTTTCTGGAGGCAGATGTGAAATGGTTTGCTGGTGGCTGTGGGTCGACTCCAAACTTCAGACTTTGTAAAAATTCATCCTTGTGTGAATCAAACGATTGTCATCATAACAGGGGTCTAAACGAGTTTAAACTTTTCTTTTATTACAATTTTTTTCATTGCGATCCCACTGAGAAAACAGAGAACAGTAACAGACCCATCAACACCAAACAGGAGAAAACAAAAAAGAGTCACGGCTACAGTGAGTGACATCGTCAGTAGCTGAAAACAAACCTCGAAAAACTGAGAAAAAGACGTATTAGCGTGAAGAATCACACATACCAACACATCAGGAAGGGAGGGGCCGCATCCAAATGTGACAACTGACAAATTTCTATCCAAAAAAAATGTTTAAAAAAGGAAAACAAATTAAATCGAGAGATGAGCGTGCAAAACATTGAGCTCTGAGTCACTAAATATGGTTCAGTTAGCAAATACACAACAATCCTGCGCAGAGCTGATGATAAAGTAATGAAATGGGACCGTCTGCATGGCTGAAACAGTTACTTAAATAAACTGATTTTCTCAAATTCAATGAGGGGATATCATCCCTAATCTTCACACATGCACTTGAAAAGCTTCATTGCTTTCGCTTGCTGATCAGTGGGGAGTTCAGACTGCATCTATCCCACAGAAAAACAATCAAGATATCAGCCTGCGGTCATAAATTATCATCAAAAAAAAAGAACACAATACCAAACTCATATTCATCAGTACCACGACATTCCTTGATACATAATGCCTTTTGTCAGCATTACCTAATAAAAACCCTACAGCAGGAAACTAACCGTACCTTCTCGCAAGGTTAAACCTCTTAATTACAAAACATCATTTGCTGCAAATATGAGCTATAAACCTGGAAGACAGCTTCATGTATCGGACTAATAAGAAAGTGAGGGGACGGTAGTTTTGTTTGTTTTTTTTATGAGCGAGTAGAAATCGAGATCTGGGACATGCCGCGACAGATGACAAGAGGGTGAGAGCGACAGATCAGCACGGAGGCGTCCGTTTGAGCGACAGCATGATGCAAACAAAGACGCAAAAGGAACGATAGCTGGCTTCGCTGTCCGTCTGTCATTCTTCACCTCGTGTCCGACTGAGACACAGGTATAGCAAATCTGACCCGGCGCGGACCTGAGGGGGTATTTACATCAGGGCTAACTCAGATGTTTCAAAATCTTTGCTCAGTCGATGCTAAAAGTAAAAGTGCAGCCTTCTCAGCCTCGATGTGTTTTTTTTTCTCCTTTGTACAGAAACTGTCTTCTTTGCTCCCTCAGATGCCGGCGTCTTAAAAAAACAAAACAAAACAAAACAACACTCAGAGGGACGACTGCAGGAGAGTCTTCAGAAAGAGGCAGTCCTCCCATCACTGCAACACCTCAAAGAAACGGGTTGCTTCCGATAAGTCTGTACAAACTTTACCTCTTCTCTGCGGTCAGCACTTTGATAAATGACACAACAGTCTGCTGCATCTCCTCCTGGTGCATTCATGACCTTCCCCTAGCAGCAGGTAATGTCCGGATGCAGCTCCCTGCCGTCCGTCCAGAGTCCTATACTACGGTGCTGAGGGAGGAGGCGCAGTCTGCGGGCATTGATGCGGGGGCGTGACCATCTGTTGGGGTGTCAGGCCCCACCAGGAGGGTGCTGCTATCTATGGAGTCCTCCCTCTCCTGAGATGGAGGCGCAGAGTCTGGCACAGGACCCTGAGCGATGGGAATATCGGCCTGGAGCCCGTCTCCCATGGCGTTCATCTGGCTCGGCACCATGGCAACCCCTCTGTGTCCTGAAGGTAACAACAAAGAGAGGAAATGAGGCAGAGAGTTTTTTGCCGTGTACACGACGGGACGCATGAATAGCAGGATCTGCGCCTACCGAGGTCCACGTAGAGGAGGCTGTCTGGGTTGATGGAGGCTTCATAAGGAGGCGGGGGGTCATCAGGGTGCTGGATGTCGGGGTATTTGTAGGCTGCGTATGGCGGAGGAGGCTCTTGGAAATGGAAAGCGCCTCCCTCTCCATCATCAGAGAGATGCAGGGGAGTGAGGCCGGTGCCAAAGGCATCCGGGCCGTAGTCAAAGCCTGGGACTCGTCTTCCAAGGTTAAAGTGGTGCACTGAGAAAAATCAACAGAGACAGACACGGAGGATGATGATGTGAAAGCTGTGGTACAGACCTTTGTATGCAGCAGGCATGCAATTAGCTACAAAAGGAGAGTTTTAAGTGACTACATTTTTACAGAAAGCTTTGCCTATTTATGAGTTGTTGCTCAAATAAGCAAACGTTTGTCATCAAGCATTTTCTCTTATATTCGAATATAAAATGTATTTGAGAAATGCCAATTTTGATCTGAAGCTTTGTGTATCGCAGCCCTTGAAATGAATATGACAAACATGAAACCACACGAGCTGCTGTAAATTTGTGTGAGTGTCCAGAAGGCTTCATACTCACAGTTTCCTCCAATCAGAGTTTCGATGCGTTCACGTCTCCGCTGACGGAGTCTGTGCACCATGAAGAGCAGCAGAGAGAGGATGAGGAAGGACGAGATACAGCTGACGATGAGTCTCATCCCGCTGGCCATCGAGTCAAACAGACTGTTTCCATCTGAGGAAAAATGACAAAATGAGAATATTTCCTGCTGCAAAGTCTTTAAAGTGATCTCTTCGTTTCAGTGTGAAAAACGCACAAACTTTCCTTCCTCTTAGAGCGAATGCAGACTAGATATTAAGATGAAACACTTGACTTTTGGAAACATCAGACATCGCACAGTCGACAGCAGACAGCAACTCAGCCTCATTTTAGTCCAAATGTTTTTCTTTTTAACTCAATTTAGCAAATATCTTTAAAGAATATTTGGATATCTCGTATATGCAATGTAAAAAAAACACCCTGTGAAGAGAAAGTTGACAGATTGCCACAAGTTGCAGAAAGTCAGATACTTCAGTAATACTGTGGTTTGTGAGGAGCTCCACCTTGTGGGACTGTGAGTGTCGACATAAAAAACATTTTATGTAAACGTCCAAGAAAGAACGCATGAGATTTCTGTGCAGCGACCACAAACTGACATGCAGATGTTCTTAAACTTTGACTTGTTGGGCTGTGATTCCTGGGTTGTGGTGTTACCTGGATCCAGGCAGGTGAACTTGCAGCACTCTTTGGGGTCCTTGCGGAAGTGTTGGCAGCCCTGCGGACGCTCGCACAGTGCGGCGACACACATCTCAGGCTCGCCGTCGTGACACGTGCAGCTCAGACACGGGTCGTCCCCCTTAGGGGTAAAGTAGTAGCCCTCGTTTACAACATTGTCTTTTATGTCGACACACGTTTGCCCTGTTGGTGAAAAATATAGCATCAAGACAAAGTCCAAAGAAAATATTATATGAAAAACATTTCTGGTGGAAAAGACAACATGAGCACATACTCCTCTTGCAGAGAAAGGGGAACTTTTTGTAGCAGTTCTCAGCGTGCCAGCTGTGCAGGCCTCGTTCATTCATGCTTTTAATCTGAAAGCGCTGCAGCTGGGCGCAGAAGACGTTGTCCTGGGTGGGAGACGCCTCCCCAAAATTGGTTAGACCCTCAGGTGGCAGAAACACCTGCATCGGCCCTGTTGAGGAAAAACAGACACACATTTTTAAGCATTACAACAATCAAGTTACAGACCAGGATTGTTTTTCCTTAAGAGCAGCTAAAACCAAATACCTTTGTGTGCCACCTCCCAACGACCCTCCAGGGAGTGGTTCTGATTGGTGATCACATACTGGTAGCCCACCCAAAACCTTGAAAACAAAAGAAAAATGTTTAAATTTATTTAACCATGTCACATGATTTATGTTGGATTTTAACTACCACTACTGGCCACTAGATGGCCTCCAACCAATAACAGAACAACATCACTATCTTCTGATGCTGATTGAATATTTCATTTCACGAAACCAAAAAAGGTCAAAGCACAAGTTAAATAATCTTCAAAAATACACCAGCAACTTAAAAGGTTTTGATCTCTAGAGTTTATTTGAGTCTGTGAATGAATCAAAGTTTGACATCCATCTATTTTCTGTATAAGACTTAAGACGTAGACTTGACTTTATTGAGTCTATAAATCAAAGGCAAAGAAAGACGAGCACGCCGAACAGGACAGGGATGAGCACAAGAGCAGAGATATCTAACAAGAGTTTGTCTTAACAGGTAAATGACCAAGAAACTCAATATATCAGTTTCAACTTCAGTTAAGTGGGGCTCTTTTTAGGCATTACACTCACAGGGGTTCAGACGAGAGCTGCATCTTTAAAAACTCACTTGCACTGGTCCCTGCGCTCACAGACTTTGTCGTCAAAATCCACCTCGATCTTCAGAATGAACTGCAGCTCCTCGTTGGTTACGAAAGTGGCCAGCGAGCCGTTTACTTTCTGACAAGTGTCCACGGCCTGCCAGTAGTTCTCACTCCTCAGGTACACTTTGTAGCAGCTGGCCGTCTTCTCGTAGTGGTGCCACCCGCTGGGGCATTTCTCTGTGGCACGAGAGGAAGCGTTAGCGTTGCACGTGTGTATGATGAATGCTGGGTCATGATGCAGGTTGAAATACTATTTAAATCAACAGAAATGAAGTGTGGTGCTTACTGTTGAAGCGCACAGGTTGAGCTACACCGATGACGTCCTCTACCTGGTCATATCCATTTCCAAAACGAAACCTCTCCTCCTTAATAGCTGGAAATAAAAAAACAAACACACACAAGCTCAACAAGTGTGGACAAGTTTTTTTGTGTTTGTGTTTATTATTGAAAACTCTGGATCTTTGTTCTCACTGTACATACTGGTTTATGTTGTGCAACCTGTTGAAAGCCTGTGATGTAATGAGCCCTTTTTCATTTGCCTGATAGATAAATAGATAAACCGATAAGCCATCGGCTTTCTGCACCAGACTTGTCCATGTCATAACTGATTTGTGTGCAAAGGCCACATCCTCTTGTGTTAGAAAGTAGAAGCTGATGCATTCCTAAATGTCCACAGACTAATGATGGCATTCCTCTCTGCATTATTATTCACTTTGAGATCAACATTTCTTTTTTTGTCAAAGTTCACTTCTTATGACAGGAGTTTAGAAACATGAAGTTTGTGCCTGAAAAACCACATATGTCACAAAATATCAAGGAAGTTGGCAAAGATTTGAGGAAGATAAATGCAGAAGCAAACCTTTACTTTGTTAACAAACAGTGCAGATTGTTTCTTCCTGTACCATGAGGAGTTAAAAGTGATTAAAATCTACATTAAAATATTATTTTTAAGGACACTGGGATTTGACTGATATCAGGATGAATCTCCTGTAATTATTTTAGCCAAATATTGTTAAGTAGTCCTTTTTGTTATGCAATAAATGATTTAAGGATGAAGGCCTGCTAGAAAAGTGCTGGTAATGACAAAAAAAAATTTAATACTCATGGCTCTATTAATGTATTATTGTGACATAAAATCTACGAGACTCACTCAACAGTGTTGAGCAGGAAAAACTTGAGTTCACCTTTAAACCTTTGCCAGATTTTCTAAGCTTACACCATTCAATACTCAGCAATCAACAGGAAGGACTGTTGCAAATAAAAAGGAGAAACATAGAGGTCTTTAGAGAACTTTCCAGGAGGAATTAAAACAAGGAACCGCGCTGATATTTATTTAAACTCACGTGCTGAATAATACAAGGCACGCTGAATAAACACTGTAGGCCGATTAACTCAGAGAAAACTCAATGTTCCCTCAATATTCAGGGACATTTCAACCGTTGGCAGAACCAGAAAAAAAAGCAGGAATAACAGGTTGCAAAAATAACAACAACAACACTACAGAGTTTCCTCTGCCTGGACAGAGAAAAAAAACTGCATCATAATTTCTATAGATACATTTTACTTATTTTGCTATTTAACTTTCTCTATCTTCAGTCTAAACGATTGATGTGCGCTTCATTAAAAATGCCTCGTGTGATAAGCTACCGCCGGATATTTATGTTTCCCTTTAACCTACGCTGTCTTGTAAGGTTGAACAGTTTCCCCTGCCGCTTGTCTCGCTGGAATTAGTGTGAAGGATTGCTCCACCTTGCCATGTTATTCAACAAAGCACTAATCCCAAACAAGAACATTGATTTCCATGCGTGCTGTTGATTTAGCTGACAATAAGCCCTCACCGAGGCGTGTGGGAGCATTGTCTGGGTCTCTCTGTGAAACCGCAGCTCCTCAGCTCACAGGAAAAAAAAGACAACGAGCTTTTTCAAATGATTATGATCAGTGAATTTCCTTCTGAACATACAGAATATATTGGACATGCATCTGTGGGATATAAGCTTTATTGGTGAATAAGCAAAGAAAAGAGACTTTCTGCTCCAGCATTTGGATCTTTTGGCGAACAATCCCTGCCTTTACTGCCTGATCTTTAAATGTGGTTTTACTGGGGAGTGAAAGGGGTTCAGTGTAAAACCTCAATCAGTATACGGTGTTGTTGGCAGGCCCGTGGTGTTAACTGAAAAGCATGCACAAACGCTGCTGTATGGAGGTCACATGCTGTACTCAATCCTTTCAATAATTCCTATTATGCGGTCAGAGATCCAGGGATAAAGTCTCTCTGGATTTAAGAGGGGGAAACAATAGGATTTTGGTCAAAGGCTTAGCACTGCGGCATCTATGCAGCGTTGAAGAGATCAGCAAACACTAAACAAAAACAGAGACACATGCGCAGCCACTCAGATATTTAACTCTGCCTCCCTCTGCCATCTGACGCCGTCAATCCAGAGCTGCTAGGCCTGCATTTTGATTCATTTGTCGTGGATTAGGATGGCTTGTTCCTACCTGCTCGCTTAAAACCACGTCTGAGCCGTCTGGCAAAAGAAAATCAGCCGAATGTGAGTGGGAAGCTTTGAAACTAAAGGCTGCTTGTGTTCGTATGTGGTCAGCGTGGATAGCTGAACATCCCTGAATATTGCTGGATTAGATCCCCGTGCGCCTTTAAAGCGCCCTGTGCGCATTCACACCTGTGCTTAGAGTGGCCCAGGTGTGATCCCATCATCAGAGTGTGAAAAGGTCCCTGGTGCTGCTATTCTTTTCCAGAAATCAATCATGTTATGGGTGTTAGGTAACAGAGTGGGTGTAAAAGGGCTTAAGTGAGCTATACTCACGGGGACAGTCCATCTCGTCGCTCTTGTCCTCGCATGCTGTCCAGCCGTCGCACTGCCAGGACATTGGGATACACTGCATTTTCCCACTGCGGCAGGCGAACTGCCCGGGACTGCAGCGCTGCTCTGAAAACGCAACGAGAGAGAGATGGTCAAAACCCGCAAATGACCCCAAGGGAATAACATTTAAAGTCAACAGAACTGAATGATGCAATCTGAGCTTTCACAGCAGTACGTAAGATATAATGAAATACACCCTAAAACATAAATAATGTAATATTCTTCCTGGTTGCGACTGGGTGCAAACTGAGAAAATCACAGTCAAGTAAGACCAGCACCATCACCGCTGTACCGGCGGGATGAACTTAGTCAGCAAATACTGGACACTGGAGTGAAAAAAAAACATGCTGGCAAATATGAAAATCCACGGCAGTCGGTATCTGAATATGTTTAGATCAGCTCAGAGAAACCGTCAGATCAGACCGCCAGCTTCTTTAGGCACATCTTTGAGTGACACTTTGGGTTTTGAGGGCAGCTGGAGGAAGGGGAAGTCTGCCGCTGAGGGACATCGACAAACAAAAAGCCTAAAGACGTTTGTTCAGAGTGCGTCTCCGAAGCACATGTGATTAACATAAAAGACGCCTCTGTACCGGTGCTGCCCTTCTCATGTGATCAGAGTGGATAAGCAAACAAGTCCCGGCAATGTTAGAGAGAGAAAATGTCTTTAAGAGGCTAAAATATAAACTTATTAGCTGCTTAGACAGTAATTTATAGAATATTGGGGTAAGAGAACTTCTAATATTTTAAAGAGGTTAAAGTAATAAAACAATTGCAGGTGTTTGGCTTGCTTACCTGACAATAATCTTGCCAGAGCTAGCCGCGGACCTGAAACAAATAGAAACAATAGAGTGACTATCCTGTATTTAAATTGCACCTGTGTGATAAAAAAAGGACAATATGCATCCTGTTTGCCTTTTAAGGAAATCTATTATTTATGCTGTCAACGTTTCTGTGATTTCCCCAGTTGCTTGCCCAGTACTTAACACCATCTGCTCTTGGATACAGGTGGTTGTGTTTACCTCCAGAGGAACAGGACCACCCACACTTCTGACAAATATGGCGAGACTATTTTTACTTAGAAAACAAAAAAAGCTATTTTAAGTGACTATTGTTTCGTTTGTCTCCTGACAACCCCGCAGCTCTGAGGATCTCACCAAACGAGGCCACGACCGACACTGGGCTTTAATATTGAGATTAAAACACTGCCTTTATTTGTACTCAACTTCTGACTGTTGCACGAATTAGCCTGAAATAAAAAACAAATGTGCAGCTTGGAAATGGGGGAAAAAAAAAAAAACACAAAGGATTGGCTGACTTTCTTTCGTTCAAAGGCAGATTTAATTAAAAGCTTTCCCGTCGTTTACAATCAGGCCTCATTAATAGCTTTGTTCTCAGGAGCTAACATCACACTGCAGCCTCTCCGCGTCATCTTTAAACACAATCCAACTTGATCATTGCTCAAACTGTTAAGAGAAAAAGTGATAAATCATATTTTTTCAAAGACAGGAATCTCACATTACGCCAGCTGTAACCTTGCTATGTTTTGCTGAGACAAAAGGTCACAAACGTTGGCTTTATCAGCTCGCTGGCTTCGGTTTGCACAACATCCTGCTCGCTGCGTGTTGGACGCAGCCAAGTGAAACAAGGTTAATTAAGATATGGTTTATAAGCATTGTCTGAGACCCTGTTTTCACTTCTTTAACACAGATCTAAGGTCTAAGGTCTAAGTATCCTGTGAGCTTCCTGTTTTTGTTTTTTTTCATGTCTGGTTATAGCTTAAGGTCTAAAACTCCAAAATTAGTTTTAGAAAGCGAACGCAACAGGAGGCCATGGTGCTGTACTAACTATAAAACAGGAAGAGCTCCACTTCTTTAAGTTTGACCTTAATGCAGATCTCCACTCTGCCCAAAGGTGTTTTAAGAGCACGGCAGACGTCACTTTGCCTTGTCTAAGTTAGTGATAAGTGGATTGAGGCGCATTACGGGCCCGTCTCGGTCTCCCGGGACTGAAGATGCATTATCATTGATCCCATCGAGCCCGAATCTGTGTCAAACTGGTGGGACGGCATTAGAGACACATTAGAGAGGATTTGTGACCGATGCCTTTATTTATACAGGATAACTGCTTCTGAATAGACAAACATGACTGTGGCTTTCAAAGACGGTGAATTAATCTTATTTTAAGTGCCTCGCGTGACATTCATTTTATGTGACACTGTGCTTTCATACTTAACTGTGTACATACGTTTCCTGCAGACAATAGCACGTATTTAACGAGCTCTCAACACTTTTGCCAGAGAGAGATGTGAGTATTTTATGGCTGGCAGGCGATGCAACAAATCCAAAACTCAAACCCAGCTGGTGATGGTTTATTCAGAACGTGGCGGCCTCTTTTTTAAGGATGTGTCTGCATGCGCTCGGGATGGGAAAATACATGTCTGGCCTGAGGTTTCTGGTGCCTGTGGTTTGAATAGAAGACTACACAAACCTGAATTCATTCGTTCTCCGCCTTGCTGGTAAAAACTCAGAAAAGCAAAATGTATTCAGATACCGGCAGTCACAGCGGGTTATCAGATATTATGCAGAAGCCACAGCTCTGGTATCTCTTGGTCAAAAAAAAAAAAAAAAGAAGCATCTATTTATCTGTGAAAGCTTTAAGTTAACATGCAATTCCCCTTTTTCATTATCCACCCTCCGCTGTGTTCACTCATCTTTCCCTCCCTGTTCGGTGGAAATCTCACGAGAGAGGTTTTGCTACACATACAAGATGAGCAGGTTAATGTTTGGGGAGGATTTCTTCTTCTTCTTTTTTTTTTTTTTTTGCTTTGAGACGAGCGAGAAGACGACCACTGTGGCTCATAATTAACCACAACATCCTCACTGCATGCAGCATTGTAGCGGAGGAGGAAGTGAGATGTTTTACTTGACTAAAACGAGCCACGCTAGAGCAGATATACTTTACTTAAATTAGAAAACCGGCAAAATCTTGCTTAAATAAATATACAGCAAATATAACTATCAAAATATGGTAGCAAGTAAAGGTACTTATTCTGCAGAATAATGTGATGGTGATGCATTAACGAGCACTTTCATGCTAATTTTAATGAATTTACATACTGCTGTTTGTCATTTCACTCCCATATATTGTACTGTTTAAAGGTGTAAAGGAACTAAAGTTATCAGATAAATGTGAAGGAATATAAGATGCAGTATTTACATCTCAAAGGTAGTGGAGTAGATGAATAAAGTAGAAAAAAGTGGAGATACTGAAGTAGAACAAGTACCTCAGAATAGTTTATAAGCACAGTATTTACATATATACTATGTTTTTATGCCTTATATACATTAATGTGTCTGCCTGCATAATGAGGGAGAATGATGGAGAAGTTCTGAATTTCTGAGAAAAATTAGGAGTTTTGTGTCCATGAAGGCCAAGCAGTTTTTTTTTTTGTTTTGAGAACTTTTTGAGGATATTTGTCTCACAGGCTTTGTGTTTTGTGAAGTCGAGTCATCAAATGAGTGAACAGAGGCTACCCTGAGAAAAGTGAGCCTCTCTGTCTCTTACATAACCGACAGGAAAATACAATAAAGAGTGGCCCCGGTTCAGTCCCGGAGCAGTGCAAAACACAGCGAACTGGCCTTGTACTCTGCATCATCTCCAGCCGCCGATGATTCACATCCACAGCAAGCCTCGCTGTGAAAGGCAGTGAGTGGGTATCGGCATTCATTTCTTTTTTTTTTTTTTGGTCCCTTTGTACCACTTCACATTTTAAAAACAAAATATTCTCTCTGCACTGCGTGGATGAAAGCACTCCAGGTCAAATTCCTGCGAAACCCCAAGCTGTTTCAGGGTACGTCTGTGATGTTAGCTGGTTTCCAAGAAGGAAAATCAAGTGTTTTTGCTTCTCCTGTGTTGCACTTAAAGTCCTCAACCAATTTAATACCAATATGACAGGGTTAAAACTTGAAGCGATGAACAGAAATGCACTAAAACACAGAAGTGCACCACTGAGGATTAGGAGAAAAAGTTAATAGTATTTTTACTGAAGTGGAGCATGAAATAACATCATCTATCTGCAGGAGATTGGTGGGACATGAGGCAAAAGATTCTTGGCTTTCAGCCTCCTTCTTCAACATTTTCATTTCCTCAACAACACAGTGGGGAACAGCATTAGCAAGATGTTGTGAAATATTTCAGGTGTGAGGGTGAAAAGGTTTTGGAGCCAGAAATAAGCCGATGATCAGGGACAAGGCAAATAAATCAACTGCACTTCTCATTGCAAGAGGTCAATAAATATGATAAAACACTACACCTAAAACACCTTTAGGAATCTTACGTCGCGGTATCAAAAAACAATACATTTATCAAACCATTTCATTATTGGTGGGTCATTTTTTTCTCCAGTTTCAAGCCAATAGCCTGCTGAAGGATCAGAGGTATGTTATGTTGTCAGATTAAATAATAAAAGCCCAGATAAATCAGAATTGATCTGCCCCCACCTGCTGTCTGAGCTGTTATGAGCAAAATCACTGCTCCCAATTGGAAAAAAGATACAGAAATCAATGGTGTGTTGCTTTTAGGTGTCTTCAGAAAGCCAAAACATAATAAATCTTTAAAAGTGCTACAGTCCAAGGTTGAAATCTACATATGGTTTGTGCACAGGATCAGACAATAATCCAGCTCATATCTGGGTTAAAAAAAATCTCTCGGCTTCCTGTCACATCAACAATAAGAGATAGTCTTTTCAAACATTTGTAAGAGTTAGTGTTTGTATTTCAAGACTTCTGAATCTGGGTCATTGAAAGTTAACCGTCAACTGCGACTGTGGTTTCATCGGCGGGGTATCAGGTGAGCAAAATAAAAAACACGTGCTCAAGTGTTGACGAATGAGGTTTGTCAAAAATTAAACTATGGCCAGTGTTTTTCGGCCGAGCAAATGGCAGCACAGAGGGATCGCTCAGTCCCAGAGAGGGTAAACAAAGTTCACTGGGCCGGTTTCTTAAAGTTAGCGGGTGGTGACAGTGAGAAACACTCCGGACAAAGGGACAGTGTCAGTACGTTCGCATGATCATGCTCACACAGTGTTTATGGTTTAAAATTTGCCTGACACGCATGTGTCTACAGTGTGAGGCGACGACAGGACGTGCACATGTGCTAATCGCCAAACCATCACACCACACTGCCCTGACGTGTGTGTGAGTTAAGATCCATTTCGGTTTTTGCTCTTGCCACATACTTTTGCAATACAGCTTCAAGCACGGCAATGCAAAGCAAACCTCCATGAGCGCCATACAATTATCTGCATGCGACACTTGCTTATCAAAAGTGACTGTTATCGTATTTTGATCAAAAGCGCCTTCAACATTTGTTGTCAACGTGTCCAGACTCGGCTGTACAAAACTAAACTCTGACAGGTATTTAGAAACATGACATTTATGAGCGCTGTCAAATCACCACTTATCCTGTTAGCTATAACCTGCTGTCGTAATCAGGTCCATCACTTATGTAAGTCGGAAATACATCAAGGTCAGGTGCTGACTGGCGGGTGACGTGAATGCCTACAAAACGACTCCAAGAAAAATCATTTTATTTCAACAAGGTACTAAACCATCAGATATGGTGGAGCTGCAAATTCGAAGAAAGAAGAAAAGAAAGAAAAGAAAAGGGTCTCATGCTCGCAACTCATTTTTTAAATGCAATTATGTTCCAGTAAACAGGATTATTCTTAAGATGAATGCCCGAATCATGTGGGCACCCAAGGAAAAAAAAAACAAAAACACACACACACACACACACACACACACACACACACACACACTCTGTGATAAAATACAATCAAACATGTCACAGAATCCCCCAAACAACCAGCAGCAACTTAAACTAAGTGTCTATAAACAAAGTGAACACCGGGACAGTGTCTACTCAAAAACATTGGACACAAGGCCAAAATAAGGACAAAATATAACCTTCACTCAGCTTACGTTAATTAAAAGGTGAGTGCTGTTCATTAGACTGTAATCGAGTGCAAATAAACTCCTAATGTGGAGTTAATATCCAAACCTCTGCAGAAATTAACAATAAAGTGCACGCAGCGTTGTGTGTGCACGAAGCGTTTTCTGGATTAAGCCAAACAATAAATGTGTTTATCCGTGACTTGAACTGATAACAGCCCCTCCGATCCACACAGTGGTCTGGATCACAAGATCGGGCCCCAAGGGAAATCACAAGATAAGTTGTCTTAGAGTTGCAAAGAGTTATCCAGGAAAAAAGCTACGCAATGCATGTGTTTACAGTCGAAGCACAAACACATGCTTTGGACTGAGTCAAATGACGTAAAACAATTCCCCTGTTAGGTCCATAAAAATCTAGTACCCAAAGATGACTTTAATGTTCCACGGCTGTACTATTTTAAATAAACATGCATGTGGTGTACTTCCATATAGGAGGTTTTCTATGATGTTAATAAGTCATGGGCTGTCTGTAGTACGTGCTGCACTTGTGACACAAGACATTTACCCTGAGATGCAAAAAATAAAGCACGCTGCCAACCTGGAGGTCATGAAACTGTGCTCCAAAGCATCTTTAGGTTTGTTTAATGCTCAAAACAGTGATGCATTGATTACACCTC
>JAOXYL010000042.1:15691312-15708540 GCA_028564955.1 Terapon puta | reverse complement strand
TAACTCAGGATTCAAGATTTGATTTGCCATGTGCACAGCAATCACATGCAGCATGAAGTCATTAGAAATTGCAATTATAGGCTCCCTCTAACAGTGCTAAAAATAGAAAGAAAACTGAAAGAAACATGTTGAAAAGACAGGCACACAAGTAAAAATGACCAAAAGGTCAAGGTTCAAGGTTTATTTGCCATTTGCATTGCAATCACATGGAGCAGTCATCGCTTTGACATTTGTGAGTCATGGGGTCTTTCTAACAATGCTCAGATATGTGCAGAAAACAAAATAATTCAAGAAGGACTTAAAGTTCAAAGTTCAATGTTCAGGACAATTACATGGAGCATGGAGTCACTGGCAAAGAGATTTTTGAGTTACTGGCTCCTCCTAACAGTGCCCAAAAATATGTAGAGAAGAAAATCAGGTGTATTGACATTTCATTTATATTAGTGGTCATTTGCGAAACAATTACATGGAGCAGCTGTTGGCATTGTTAAGATAAAATAAAAAACTGAAACATAAATAAATAAATACAATATCGATAGAAACATAATACAAATACAAATATAATACTGTTAAGGCAGTTAGATACAAGAAAACTGTCTACGTGCTATTGTTGTTCTTATTATTTCTTTTTTCTATATATATTTACAGTTTATATAGAAAAATAGATACACATTAGTTGGATGGTTCTTCTACTATGTAAAGCTGTCAATCTGTGGTCCTTGTTTTGAACTGTGTGTATCTCTATTTCTGTGCACTTACAGTAAAAGTTTTGTATAAAAAAACAGATTTGTGGTATATGTTTATATGACATACTTGTTGGCCAACAAAGCTACTTGTGATTCTGTTGGCACCGGCACTGCAGGCGCACTGGACGGTGAATTTTCCGGTTGTTAATGCACATCAAAGGACTCAGATCAAGGGTGATTGTGCTAATTAAAAAAAAAAAAAAGTTAATTAGATGCAACGTAATTTGCCTCAAGATCACAGATTTACATGAACCCATGTCACCACCACAGTCAAACACAAATAAATACGAAGAAAATAGTTATTTAATCAAAGAAGACATTATGGTATTATATTATTTAGGATCCTTGAGAAACACCCTTAATAAAAAAATGCATTAATACATATTTTTACTCTGAATGTTATGCATTCATTCATTGTTATCTATGATTTGCACTATTCTATAGCCATTTATCATTGACTGTATATGCCACTTATGGACAGTCTGACCTATCTGACCTTGACCCCTATAGAGAAGCGATCTGGTGTCTCTATTATGCTGAGGGGGGTATTTTGCTGACATGGTTTGGGTCTACTTGTCCCTGTAGAGTGAAGGGTCACTGCAGATCAATAGAAAATAGTTCTGAGTGATCACCTTTATCCTGTAATGACACATTTCTGTCCTGATGGGAGGGGTCTCCTCCGGGATGACAATGCCCTGTTTCCCAGAGCATGAGGGGTCACTGAATGGTTTGATGAGGATGAAAATGATGTGAATCACATGCTGTGGCTTTCACAGTCACCACATCCAAACCACCCGAACAGCAATGGGAGATTTTAACCCAACATGCTCTCCACCACCATTATTTAAACAGATATCATGTTCAGCAATGGTGGTTATCCCTCCAGTAGAGATCAGAGGCTTGAAGAATAAATGCCAACAGATATTTAAACTTTTCTGGCAACACATCTGGTGGCCGAAGACCTTAGTTTTGTCTTTTAAATTGTCTGTAAGTTCACATAGAGACAGTAAAGACAGTCTTGAAGTCTGTGTTCTTGAGAATATTTTCATACATCTAAATAAGATTAAATGTGCAACCTAAACACTTGGTCTCCACAGCACTGTAAAACCAAAGGGAAGTTTGTGGATGTAGAGACTTTGGAAAGAAAAATGAACCTAATAGCTGCAAGTATCATAACTGATGACTGGCTATGTGGCTTAGTTTTGTTTGCATTTTAGAAGGCGCATCTAACACCGGTTTTCAGGCTTCAAGTACAAAACACTGCCATCTAGGGCTGAACAATTAATCAAAAGATTATCGCCGCATGGGTAAGTGCAATATCCAAAATGCAGGAGCTGCAATTTTCTGATAAAGGTGAAATGTGTCACAGCATACCATTATAAATGAATCCCTGTGGGGCTGCAGAGACGCCCCAAATGTAAGGGAATAAACTTGTTTGGTGAAGAGTCCAGCTAAAATCCTCATAGTCGTCAATTTAAAACTTTTTTTTTCTCATTTAAGTCATGACTTGCGATATTTGTCGAAAATAATCACAATAAAATTTTCTGTTGCATGTCATTCAACTCAGCTGCCAAGATGATGTGGAAAGTTACAGGACTTCATTAAAGCATCAAAGGTCATATACGTATGGTCCTATGAGTAACATTTTAAAACAGATTAATGCAAACAAAATGCAAACCTATTTATAAGTGACGACATTTACTCACGAGATAAACACACGTGTTAAATATTTGTGCTAAAATGTGAAGTATTACAATCTTATGTTCATTAGTAATGTCCACATCTGAGACAAAACAGTGTCTGACACGCTCCTGGATAACATCCTTGCTTATGAAAACACTGACCTCTGAACCGTGACCCTTTAAAAGGTTAAGTCGTAAATCAAGCTGCAGCATGTGTTTACTCCTCCACACGAGACAACCTAAACTGATAATAAATCTGGCTTTAGTGGACCCCGTGACCTCGAATACTCTAAGAAACAGGCTGCTGCAGTAATTCTGGGTATAGTTTAAACACGGAACTGCAATTCTCGTCCTGTACATTTGAAGCTTGGTGAGAGTTACTATTGTCCAATCACCAGAAGGAGAAATTGACATGGATATTATCTAGTTTTATATGGTACTGTTGACCAACCAAAAACTTGTTCAATTTAATTAAGACTTTAAGAAAAGGGTGTTAAGTTTTTTTTTTTTTAATGCTGTGAGCAATTTTCAACTTGAAATTAATGAGGTACGGGCCAAAACAGAACATTCATCATCCACACAGGCAGACAATAAGCTAGTGTACTGGTTTACCCACTCCTATTTTTAATACCAAAGGTGTGACAGCGGGGAAACGTGTTACAACAAAAACATTCACTTTGAATTATCTCTGTGATGCAGAGACAAAACACTGAAATGGAAATGGTTGATAACTGTCTGCTGTGTGTTGAAATGCCATTTATGTGTGTGACTCTGAAAAACAGATGCTGAGTTATAATAATATAAATGTCATTTAAGCATGTGCTTCTGAGTGGATGGCTGTGTGGCAGAGTTTCCTTGAGCGGGGACAGCTGTACAACAATGTATGAAACTTTGCAATTGGGGGTAAAAAGAATATACAAAAAAACTAGAATAATGACTACTTAAATAGCATTTGGACACCAAGATGTATATCACAGGCATCTACATGAATTTGTGCAAAAATGTACAAAATAAATCCTCAAAAACTATTCAGTCCTCTGTACACTCTGCAATCCGTTGTAGATGTGCTTTTTGAGAAAATTCTTCACATTATAACAAGTCTGTTTAGTACAATCCCAGGAGAAAACAGCTTCTTTTCCTTAGAAAAAGTCTGAGGCTTTCCGTCTCTTGGGAAGTTGCAGCAGATTGTCTGTGAGTGATGTAAGGTCCTGAGAACTCGGCGTCTTGGCTTTGTTTGGTGTTGGCGTTCCTGAGGGAGTTGATGGGCCACCGAAGGGAGACTTGAGGCTAGTGACTCTGTGTGAGGGTGACGGGGTGTAACTTGCTCGTAGCGCTTTGTCCGTGTATTTGCTAGATGTCCGATTTACAAGCCTCTGCAGGGCGGGGGTGAGGGCCGGGCTCAGACCTTTAGGCGTAAGGCTGCAACACAAGCAGTAAATGTAGTTGGTTAGTTTATAATGATGATAATTCTTTCACAGCCGCAAAAAGAAAAAAGAAACTATCAGCCTAAAAGCATTTAAAATTTAAGCTTGCCTTTTTCCTTTCTGACAGACAACAAATCCTCTTACCTTGCAAGGTTCTCTGTGACCTTCCTCAAAGCCTCCTGTTTCTTTGCACGGTTTTTAGCGGCAGCCTCATTTGCCATCTTTAAACCCAGCCTTTCTCGTCTGCCTGGTTCTGGAATCTTTTAGAAACAACATATATTAACTGTACAGCAATATACTGATATATTTCAATATTTATTCTGCTACCACAGAGGGTTCAGTACCTTAAATGATGGACCATGGTTCCTCTCGACATAAGGGGTGTCTGATCCATCCAGATGAAATGGGGTGCTCTCGATCTCACCCCAGGTCATCAGAGGCGACTCGGACACACCTGAGGGGACAGAAAGCTTTCAGAGATCTACTCCAAATATAGATTTTTTTAAAGCCACCATTTAGTTTAACCTGTCACAGGACTGTTACTAGGAGCCACTCACCAGGTGCAGGGGACGGCATTGTTTCAAAACCATAACCGTTCACTGTTGGGGATTCGTGTGGGATGAGCTCCTTTCCGTCAGGGCCGACTTTACCCTGTTTGAACTGGGTGGAGAACAGGATACATCACTGACATCGTTCATGAATTAACACTTATATTCAAATGAAGCATAGACTGCCATGCAAAGACAGTTTATTCACATGTATGGAGCCCTTTAGGCCAAAACAAAACTTCCTCAATGCAACATGATGCTGCAGTATTCAGGCACTGTGTTTCTAAAACTCACCTGTGCATTGAGGGCTGCAGCTTGCTGAATCTGGCTTTTGTTGAGAGCTTTGCTGAATGGGTCTCCAGAAAAACGTGTATTCTTGTGAACTACCTCCCGTGGCTTCTTAAACAAAGCATCATCGTCTTTGACACCTGATTGAAAAGAATTAGAATAACACTCAAAATTCACTTTTTCTGTCACAGCTGCATTACGTGCCTTCACTGGGTATTTTAATAAAAATCTGAAATTCAGTCCAAGTTAGATGTTCTTACCCTCTGGATAATACATCAAGGCATTCTTTGCTTTGTACTCCCACGTCTCAAGTCCAGCTTTGACACATTCAAGCGCTGCTTTCTCCATTGATGGTAAGGCGAGGTTCTGCTCGTGGCGCTGGAAAAAAAATATGGGAAGTGTTGTTTTCAGAGCAGTCAAGGGGTGTGACCTGGCTGAAATCAATCAACTGCAACAAAATTGTATAACCCTCCTGATCAAAGACGTAGTTTCTGTGTAGCAGTCATAGTCTAAACATTTCATTTCACTTACACTTTAACTCAAGTATTAAGCTCTGTAAATACACACCTCTTTGAATTCTGCCTCAGCCTCATACAACCAGGCATGCTTCAGCTTCTCTTTGTCTTTTGCCAGATCCATTATCTGCTCAAATGATGCATTATCCTCACTGGTATTTTTAGCGAGGAAGCGGTCCAGAGAGGGCAGCTCTTTCTCTTCCTTGTCATCATCTTTGCTCTCTGCAGACGCAACATCGATATAAACAGGGTTAAATTACCAGTAAAAGTCCATTTGTTTGAGTGTTTCTGCCATGCACGATTTATGCTCATTGCAACAAAGGGTTTTCAAGCAGTCACACAAATCTATGACTTTACATAAACTCAACACTCAGAACATTGTGTTATCTGGGATACTTACCCTTGTCTAAACCTTTAGTGCCGTGAGTCGACGAGGGAGACCCTGGGTGGCCCACTGGCGTCTCAAAGCTAGCTGGTGTCACATCTTAGATGCAAAGAGGACAAAGGAAAAAAGATAAGGACATTCAGAGAGAATATCGAGAGAAAAGCAATTAGTATCTCTCATGAGTGTACTCTCATCAGCTTATAAATACAACCACTGATATCTAGAATCAAAACAAACAAACACACTTTCATATATGCTGTTATTAAGGTATATAACAACATGAGAATACAATATTCAGTTTCACTCTGTATATCACTCACAAGGTGCGGAAGACTGCGGTGTAGATTTAGTCAAAGATGATCCATATCGGATGGATATCTCCCTCATTCTCTCGAGGTCACCACTTTCCTCCGCTTCAAGATAGTCCTTCTGCGCTTGTAATTTAGTCACATCTGGAAAGAAGTCCCTCTGGATGATCTTCTCCAAATTCTGTTGGAGGCAGACAAACAGGTACATCTTTGTTATGACGTTACAACAACAAGCAATAAAGTTACTACAGAATTAATGTTTAGAAGTCTCAAGCTGGTTGATCTGGTAGTGCCCAAAACCAAACAGAGCAACAATGAAGCAGTCAACAGTTTTCATTAAATTACTGATGAATCTGTATATAACGATGACATATCATACAATGGAGAAAACTCCTACACTGGCCGGTGACTAGCTTCAGTTCTTCCTACAACATAGAGGAGGTTTGATGTTTATGATTTAACATGACAACTAATTCTCAGTCAAACGTCGCTAAACAGTTCTCCTACTAAGTACCAACCCAAATAATTAACTTGTAAAAGATGTGTGTATATATGTTAATATAGTAGACGACATACGGCCCTATAGTAGAGTCATAAAGCTCAATTTAACTACCTCAATGTACTCCTCTTCATCCAGAATCTTCCTCTTTAGCTTCTCCTTATCCTTGTCCTCTGGTTGGTGTAAAAGAGACACTGCTGTGGAAGCTGAAGGGACGAGGGTCCCGGAGAGAGACTTCCTCACGCTGGCGCTGCCCTCCATTGTGGACGCTGTTAGCCTGTGATGCTAACGGCTAACAGCAATCCTCCAGCGAAAAGCGAGAGTCGAAACAGAAGGTGACGTTTGTTCTAGAGGTTCAGAGTTCAGGTATTCAAAGTACTGATTAAAGTTTTTTAAAAAAGGACTGCGGGAACTGACTCACTAACTATGACTCGGTAGTACGCAGACTAGCTGTTTACTAAGCTAACTGTAGGGGAGCGTACAAATTACGTATTACGTACAGCGTGAAGTGTTACGTCACAGGAAGTTGACGGCCTCAGGAAATTTCGAGGAAAATCAGAATCAGAATAAATTATTTTCAATTTATTTATCCCAAGAGAAAATTATAAATAATGAATTAATTATAGTACTACTTCTACTACTCCCAACAACAACAACAACAACAACAACAACAATAATAATAATAATAACAATAACAACACCAATATTATTATTATTATTATTATTATTATTATTATTATTATTATTATTATTATCCAGAGGTTTCACTCTTATATCTGTTATGATTTACAGAATAGTTTATATACAATATATTCCAACCCAGAAATTATCTTGTGATACTTTTAATTATCTACTGAATCCCAAGACTGGCTTAAATTAACTAACATGGAATTCTGTTAGATGGGCTAGAAAAAGCGAAGTTGTTTAATGAAAGGCAAATATTTAAATTCTAATATGATGTGTTCACTGCATGTTATCCTTTAAATGGGCATTAAGCTTCAGCTTGGATGTGTTAGCCATGTATAAAAAAAATCACCACCTCTCTCAAAAGAACTTTATTTGTTCTCAAGGACACTTTTTTCACAGCAAGTGCAAACTATAACAATCCATTTACACATTCGAGATTAAACTGTCAGGATTACTATTAACATATGCTGCAAGTCTTCAACCAGTCAGACTGACTAAGGGGCTACAAATCTTACTACAGCCACATGATTTGACTGACACATAATGGACTTTCTGGACAGAAATGTTTTGTCTGTGTATTGTATTTTATTACAGTAGTAAGAAAAATGTCTGAATTGATGGATCTCATGCACACACAAACACACACGGCTCTCTTCTTTTTTTCAGTGCTGTGGGCCATGAATGTAGTACAAAAAATCAGTTTTCTGTGCTTCCCACACCAAAGGCTAATCTTTTCTGACGCCTCCACTTTGCTCTTCGGTTTTTAAACCAAACCTATCAGCAAGAGAAAAAAAAAACTCATTCATATGCTATTTTATTCTTTCATCTTACAGTCCTTATATCATATGGCTCTTCATATATTCAAATAGCATTAAGTATCATTACAACATAGGTATTTAAAATTAGAGAAAACATACTGACCAGAGCTCAGGTGAAAATACAGTGTTATCATGTCAAGTAAGAATTTAAACAAGCACACATGTATAGTTATTAGTTGGTAAAGTGCTTCTCCTCATGACAGTATCTTGCATTATACAGCAGATTAAAACATCTCCAACAATGCATCACTATGAAACAGAACTATTATTAGTTGAAAGGCTGAATGAGACACAACAGTCTCACATACCTCCACTCTTTCCTCCCTCAAGTGAGTGCGCTGAGCCAGTTTCTCCCTTGTGTTCACGTCTGGATACTGGTTCTGCAAGAACAGCTCCTCCAGAGCGTCTAGCTGCTCCTCTGTGAAAATCGTGCGGTGGCGTCTGGTCCGCCTGTGCACCTGACCGGGCGGCTGCTCCTCTCTGCGAGCGTCTCCCAGCCTGCATGGGTCTCCAGGGAGCATCGGTGGGGGCCAGCCGTACTGACAGGCTGCAGGGAGGAGATCTGATCTGAGGTCAGGCAGTCAAAGTGGAGCGTCAGAAGCAAGGACACTCGGGTTTGGTTTCTTACCTTCATGGATGAAATCAGTCTGGAATATGTCTCCACAGTGGGAGCAGTAGCAGCAGCACAGGCAGGCTCGATGCACGCTCTCTATCTGGCCTCCAACAGGACTCACCGCCTTGTCTTTCAGTCCTCCTGCTCCACATGTCTGCCTGTCTCCGTTGCTGTTTGGGTATTTGCTCAGTATGTTTTCGATGGTGAAAGGAAACTTTTGTCTTTCCATCCTGAACAGCCCATCCATCTCCACAGAAACCCCAACGACAAACGCAAGCAGTGGTGATCGCAGGATATATTGACAACACTTTTCGATAGTTCAGGCTCAGCTGCACTCCTGCTTCTCCTCTGTCTACAACCGCGTGTCAGGCCCTTATAGTGAAATTGGGAGGCAAAAAAATAGTAAAACTATAATCCCCCCTATGGACCAGACACATAAAACGGTTGAAACTTAATTCCTAGCTAATCTGGGCAGTTTTGTGAAGAGGTTAGGGAGGACGGCAGATTCAGTTAATCTTGCTTCATTCCTTTCTCCAAAAGAAATCAGATTTCACTGCATAAAATGAGAAGTGGAGAGCTCCTAAGATCCTTATTGTTGAGGTTTTAGAGAAAAGGGGATTGCTTGGTATTAGACACCTGGATTTAAAGATGAACGTTTTTTTCTTTCTTTTTTTCTATGGTGTGGCCAGAGACTTGTGCATGCTGAGTTTGAGGATTAGCTTTTAAATTTATTTCATAATGTCACTTTCCTATTTAGCTTTATCAACAAATGATCTCCCGCAAATGAATAGATGTGTTCAGGAAATGACACAAGTCGAGGCTGCATCAGCGCATACTAATTACACACAGTAATTAGGCGGCTGCCGATGAATGAGTGACTCATCTTGCTGGTGATGTGTGTGTTGACACTAATAGATTTGTATGACTCAACTCAGTTAAACGCAAATGAGGGTATATTGAGAAAAAGGCTCTCTGCATGTGGTTTGTATTCACAATCATGCGGCATGTGTCTTATCTGTGCTGTGCAGTCTTTCAGTCTCACTCCTCTGACAATGTGCACAGCTGAGGTAAAGCTATTACAGGTTAAATTCACCCCCCCTCCCATCCCAACAAATCCTGTGATTTCATACAAGGCAATACACCTTTTTTTTCCTCCAAGAGAATTAATGGATTTCCACAATCTGTCTTAAGCTCCTCTTATAAGGGCTTTTGAAAACAGATAACAATAAACACCATCCCATCCTTTTCACTTGAGTTTAATAGTGCCCAGATTGTTGATGTATCGTTTGCGGAGCATGTGAGATCGCTATCTGCGGTTATTGTGGTGCTCAATAGAGGGAATTGTACCGCATCTGCAGTGGTTCAAACGGTTCAAAATTCATTACTGGGGATTAGAATGATAAAGGTTCATTTTGTTGTTGAAGATGAAATATTTGGTACAAGAGGGAAAGCAAAGAAAAGCCACCCTCCACCTCGTGGCTAGTACAGTTTTCCTCTGAGCCAATTTGATGTGACTGGAAATTCTGTCTAATCGAACTTTTCTACCAAACACCACTTTACAAGACTAGATTCTACCCTTCAAAAACACGACCTGAAGTGGGATTTAAAAGGGACAATACTGAGCACCTCATTTCCTTTACTCTGTCACTCCCCTGAAAAGTCAACCAGACAGCAGTTCAGGTATAATGACACAAAAAAAGGCATGTTAACAGCAGGATGAGACTGAATCCTGATAGCTTCAGGTGCTTTAATGTGATGTGGTGCTGCAGAATTAAAGCACAATTAAAACAGGAGATTTTAAATATGCCCACACATGCATAAGGCTTTCCACATGTGAAAAAAACAAAAAACAAAAACCCCTCAGTGTCTCTATTTACTGCTGGGCCGGACCCTGAGACCTCCTGGGGAATCTGAGATTGCAGCTATGAGAGCAGGAAATGCAGAGGATCAACCCTCCTCCTTCTGTGTTTTCTCCTGAGTTCACACAGGGAAACTGCTGAAGGATCAGAAACCACTTGTCACATAGAGGTACCCCGAACAATCATGAAAACAACACTGTGGCTGCAGAAAGTCCATTTCAAATAAAGGTGTTGATACAAATACTGTATATATCTTCCTCTATGAAAATGACCTCTGGGATCTGGTGTTTCATTTGTCAGGCTTCAGTCCTTGAACTAAAGTGGTGATGACCTCATAGTGACCATATGTTTTGTTATTTAAGTATGTCTATTTAAACATACAGTACACTCCACAGATATACTGATACAGATACACTCTGCAGCAGTGGAGCTGTATATATCCCTAGGGAAACGACATGCAGCCCCTCCTGAATGCCAGTATGTACATTTACTCAGTGCACTTTTAAAACTATAAATATCACCATATGTCACCATCTACTTCATATAAAATGTTAATGTTAAATCTCCATTTAATGCATTATCCAAGTTTCACTGTATATTATACTAACTGACTGATTTAAACCCACCTGAGGTGCCTGAATGTGGACTCGGAGTTAAGTTGAGACTGCATGTTACTGAAGTCTCCCAGTCTTCAAATCAAATTAAATCAAATCAAATCAAACTTTATTTGGATGGCACTTTTCATACAGAAAGCAGCACAAAGTGCCTCACGGAGATTTAAAACAACAGTAATTGAAAACTGCGAAACAAATCAAGAACACCAAAAGAATCCACCCCCATATATATGCACACAACAACACATGCACACTCACACGGACACCACCACACACATGCATATACACCCACACACCCATGCACACGTACATTAGCTGTCATCAGCTGTCTTTATAAAATACACATCATTTGAATGCAAAAAAACTGACAATGCTGCCTTTCTGAACAATTTTCAGATCCCAATATCAGAGCAACATAAAATCAGCATGTTTAACAATAGAGAATTACAAATCTTTTAAAAAAAGTGTTAAAAAGAGAAAGAGTTGGGGAAAAAGGTCTTTGGCGTATAAATGATATTCTTACACTAATTAGATGATATTAAACTACAAACAATTATTTTCCAGAGGAGAGCAGGATCACGACAATGATAAAAAAAAAGTGTTCAACAACAAAAGCATTTTATTTTAGGTGTGACATTTTCTGTTGGGGGTTATTATAATACATCATATTAATCATGGTGCCTCCAGGGGTGTAAGTGGTGACCTCAGGTTGTATTGATATTTTATTTTTCTCTCATTTGAGAGCAGAAATACACAAAGAGGTCACTCTGATAAAAGAATAGCGCAAAAGTACGTGCAGATATTGACACCCAAGTGCTACCGTAAGAGTTTAAAAAGAAAAACACACCCTCTTTAAACAGGTACATGCACACTGTGTGGATGTAATGGATGTAGCAGCCTCCAGAAGCTGCCCTGAGATGTGATAATAAAAGTGGCTCGTATTTGACCCCGCAGCAGAGCGGTGCGCCCCCCCGTGTCCCCTCCACAGCAGCCTCTGGTAACCGGCAGAGCGACACGGCGCGGCAGGCGGCCGCCACTCGCGATAACTGGCGTCGGCGCAGCAGCTGGGCGGAAAAGGCGGGAGAAGACTGCCGCTTCCGCGTCCGCGCAGCAGATGCAACACTGAGGCAAAATGGACGATAAGTTAATATTAGCTGTATATAATTACCCCGAGCTGTACAATGTGACTTTGCCGAACTACCGCTGCACTGAAAGTCGGGCAAACGCCTGGAGGAGCATCAGCATCGTGCTCGGTCTGCCGTGTGAGTGTTTGTTTTTGTTTATCGCAACTTTACCGCAGTTCTTATTCGCTTAGCTGACGTGCGCGCGTGCGACTAAACCTTCAGGTAAAAAGGGAACGTGCGCTGTTAATGTAGCAGCTCCACGCGCTTCTTGTAGGTTGTTTAATTTTTAAAATTTTTTTAGTTGTTTTCTCCGCGCGCGGCTGCAGCCCGGCCGGTCCGTGTCGTGGCCGCAGCCGCCGCGCCGTGTTAGCGGTAGCAGGCGCGGCTCTCCCGCCGTAGGCCGCGCCGCAGCGGACGGCACGGTCCGGCTCTCGCGCCGCGCCGCGCCGCCCCGCACGGAAACACGCTCCGCGGCACGCGCCCCGCCGTGCTCACCGGGCCGCGTGCTCTCCGTCCCACTCGTTAACGCCGCGAGCTCCACGTAGGCGGAAAACTCCTCGAAGGCTCGTGGAAGCGGCGGCGGCGCGGTGCGTGTGTGATGAGACACACCGGAGGAAGGAGGCCCCCCCGCACTGAGACCTGATCAGGTGCAGCCCCGCTCACTGAGGGGGGGTCACTATGAATGATAATCAATAATATGAAGATAATCACCTCCAGCCTCTTTGAACAACTTAATTATTAATAAAACCTGATTGTACTTGTGGAAAAAACATACATATGAATACACATCATATACTTCACATGCAATTTACACTTTATTAGGTGCACCTATGTAATGTAATGTAATCTAATACTACAGATTTATTATATGGACCATCTGATCATATAGAATATTAATATATATTAGTATAATCAACACATTAAGATATAATCAGTTAATAGTTTGGTTTTTCAGTGAGGATTTCCTGCCCTTTATTGTCTCATTTTATTGTCATTTGAGTTTTGAACACCAATACAAACAGTCAGAAGATCTCACCTTGGACATGTGGGACATAATGGGCTTTTTTTTTCCTCTAAACAATTCATAAATGAATCAATAATCAATTTAATCGATAATGAGAATTATTCCCATTTACAGATATAATCAACACATCTCTGACCGTGTAAAAAAAGAAAGAGCTGACAGAGGAAAATTGCAGTGATTTGGCTGGTATCAATAGTAATCATTGTATTAATGTAGCCAAAAAGTTTTGGAAAGGTTCAGTTGGTGTTTTGTCCATCCTGCTGTTTGTTTTATATCCAAACCGCGTGTCAACAGAAGTGAATTAATTGATCACTGAGCGGCGATTTATCTTGTCAAGGGTCCTTGAAAGGTTTGTACAAGAACAGAAACCCAGCAATGCTTTTTAACTCAATCTGGCAAGAAAATATTATATAACAACTGAAATTAGAGAATTTCTAGAGTTTCCAAATAAATGACTCAAAATGATTCATCACTTATCAAGAGTTGCAGATTAATTTAATAGTTGACCATTCTACGATTAATCAACTAAATTGTTTATGCTGTACAACAATTCAGCATTATATTTTGGTGTATTTTATAACCATATTTGTCAGGTTAGGGAGGTCTAACTTCTGTGAATGTCATTTCAGGAGAAATATTTTTGTTTTGCACATAGTTTAATAAATGGTGGTAATTTTCTTCTCATCTACAGTTTCAGTGCATGTGGCAAAGAGCTTACTTGTATTTGTCACTATTATTTTCCATCTTTCTTGTGCTTTGTTAGTGGACAGCAGTAATGATTTGGCTCTTTCTCGCTGCTCACATGTTGATATCTTACTTTTCCAGCTGAAGAGTGCAAAAGAAAATGGAAGAACATGAGAGACCGGTACTTGAAGGAAGTCCGAATGGAGATCAAAAGCAAGAAGCAAGGCGAGGTGGTGCAGAGTAGATGGAAATACAGACAACTCATGAATTTCATCGCTCCCTTCACCGGCTCGAGAAGCGGAGTGGCCGACATGTGCGGCAACAACGACGACGACCACGACAATCCCGACAACGAATCCGGCAGCGTGGAGGGAGAGAGCGCGTCGTCCGAGGCGGTCAAAACGCCGCAGCCCATCACGAAGGCCCCCGCGAGTCAGCCCGACCTCAAGCCCCAGGTAGCCTTTCTGACGCAGCTCCCTTCAGTGTCCCAAGACTCACAGATGGCCCAGCTGGCTGTTATGGCCAAGATGCCATCGGGAACACAGATCACGCCCAGCAGCAAAACTGGGCGCAAACGGAAACATCAGGACTCGCCCTCGCAGCCTCCTGTTCAAACTACGGCGACGTCCCCGACAAAGTGGCTGGTGAAAGACAATGGCACCGCATTTCCCAACAGGCCGCGGGACGAGGACGAACTGTTTCTGCTGAGCTTCGTCCCCGCTCTGAAGCGACTCGCTCCTCAGAAAAGGTGCGAGACAAAAATAAAGATCCAGCAGATTATGTATGACGCAGAATTCAACGTTTCACAGCCTGAATCTCAAGAAAAACCGCCGGAGTCCGAAATGCAGGACTAGGCCAGACTGACTGTTTTTATACTTCATCCAGTTTTCTAAAAAAAAAAAAAAAAAACGTAAAAAAAAAGTCCAAAAATCTATTTTTCTTTGTTTTTTTACTGCACAACTTAGTACGTACATATGTACGTATGTACATCCCTTTTTCATGTGAAATAATTGATGAAGTATAACTAAACTGACTCTAGTTTTCAGCAGATCTCAGTGCTGAGCAAACTGCTGAATTGTTTCCCTCCACTCTGGTTTGGTGTGTCTTGATTTGCGTATTTATTAGACGAAAGTGACCAGTGTGAAATCAAGGCCCTTAAAAGATACACACCTTAACGGGACAACAGGCAGACAATGATTAACATCTTTATTTACAGAGCTTTACTGTCCATTGAATGAATTCACATTTAGAAAAGTCTTCATTTTAACTCTGTAATAATCTACAGTATTTTACATTTAATTACAGTGACAGATACAATTTGGAGAGGAACACTGTTTCATAAATTAATCTTTCAGCTGCTTACATGCATTGTCATGTTTCTTTTTAATCTTATCTAAAATAAAGAGACAATGTCTGACATTGTTTGATTCCATAAAACGTGTTTGATTGATGAATTTTGCCTTCCTTGGTGAACAGAGACAACATGAGGTGTTGGTGCTCAATAAGTTGACATGTCTTGGTAGGAAAAGCACAGGTGTTAAGACGAAGATAAATAAACTGTCTTGACTTACAGGTGAATGGAAAGGAGACATTTTTAATTTTATCAGTAACTGTTCTTGTCCCCCTATGACCAGTCGATAAAATTCGGGCCAAATGCATAAAATATTTTTTCAATACAAACTGAAACTTCATAGGAATCAAGTAAATGAACAGATGACAAATGCAGGTTGAAAGGAAACCTTAAAAGATAAAACGTGTTAATGAGTCTTGTTTTGGTGAGCCGAGGATATCTAAATACAGAAATAGTAGCAAATCAATACAAAAAGAAAAAAAGACAGTTAAAAATGTAAAGCAAAAGAGCACCTGAACATCCGCCTGTATGTGTCTGATCAGATAAAACATTACCAACAGATGTAGATATTCAAGGGGAAAGGTTGTATAAGCAGCATCAAGTTTGGATGAAAGAAATATGGAGGAATTTTACAGAATTCTTAATTAGTGAAAACAAAAGGCAACTAAGGTCATGTGGTTCACCTTGAAAGTTGCTCTGTTCAGATTGGCAGACATTTTTATCCCAATCTCCCGTGAGAGGTGGGAAAAAAATGAAGGAACCGAGAAAAAAAAGCATAAAGACAGAATCATATTGGTGCAAACCCTGATGATGAGCCATGATGTTGCATCTGTCTGTTTTATGTGGTAACCCCCAAGATGTCATCTAGTGTGTGTTCATGCAATCAGCAGCCAGAACATGATCACCAGAGCGACAAACAGGAAGAGTCGAGAGAGAAACTGTTCGTCCATGTGCTGAGGTGTCCCCGGGGCCGCTGTTTAGGAAAATGTTTAACAGAAATTATTTAATAGGAAGATTTAAAAAGAACACAGAGGGATGGTGAAGTGTGTATAAAAATGTTAATACCTGGAGGAGGTCTTCCATCATTGATGTTGAAAGCTGTCGCAAAAATACCAAATGGAAAGGCACCGATTCCAAACGACATCTGGAAACCTCCATCTCCAAAGCCAAACCCTTGAAAGCCCTGTGACACACACATTTATCATAACATGAACATGTGGGGATTCTCTGAATGCGTAGCCGCATTTTCACAATGGCACAGGTACAGTTTGACGTGCAGCGAGTGACGCAACAGCCGGTGCAACTTGTGATCATTCACTGCTCCTCAGCACTTCACATCTAATAGATCCCAGTGGGAAATGTCCCTCTGTTAATGAATTAAGCTCAGACCAGCACTGCAGCACCTACATCATCCTGTGAAACGGTTTCATCATAAATGCATAATGTTGCTTACAGCAGCTGACACCGCGCTGAAAAACGACATAAAGCTGCCGGACATGTTCGGACTCAAAAGTATTAATCAGTGAACTCGTGCTTTGTGAGCGCTGTGCAGGTGTACTTGTGCTCAGTACTTACACCGCGGTTCTCCGGCTCAGGCCTTTGCCCTTGTGGTCGTGGGGGTGTTCGCTCTCTGTAAAACAAAACAATATTTTTAAAAGTCATCATCACACTGATTTACATTCATTTCAGAAATGACTCTCAACCTGTGATATTAAATGTTGTATCACAAAATGTATTGAGAATCCTGAGGAATATCGTGAACACACAAGAAGTTTAGAGTCAGTCTGACCTGTAATAATTAACTAAAATACCCACCTGGGGTCTTGTTGACCTGTGCTTCCACGCCCATATAAGGGGATGACTTTGTCTCGGCTGATACCAGCTTTACATACTGGACACACTTGTCTGTTGGGTCTGGTCTCCAACCACTGGATAAGGACAGAGAGATGTTAAGGATCTGACTGTGCATCAGCTATAGGCCAACAATAGTAGTAAAAATACAATTTAGCTTACCTGGTGCAGACAGGGCCAGCTGATGGAGAGGAGATGTTGAGGTGTT
>JAOXYL010000042.1:15671567-15684940 GCA_028564955.1 Terapon puta | reverse complement strand
TCTATCTATCTATCTATCTATCTATCTATCTATCTATCTATCTATCTATGAATGTGTGTGTATATGTATATAAAAATTATTAATTAAAGTTAAAATTACTGTTCAATCAAATAAAAAAATCTAAACACACACACACACACACACACATATTCATTAACTAAGTAATTCTTTAATTTATTAAAGACAAATCAATCTCAATATAATCATGATAATAACTAGTATTACATCAATAAATTATTAAAACAATTGTTAGTTGCACCCCTCCTTTCAATTAAATATGTTCATATATTACAATAATTCATAGACTAGGTAATTTATTCGGTATTAACAATACTGTTAGATCTATCAATAATCAAATTGTAATTTAAAGTGTTTAAACTGTGAAGTAACCCCACCATGACTGTTTGTTTACGTTTTCCTGGTATGAGCCGCACATGCGCACTCCGTAATGAGGTTAGCCCCTCCCCCGGCCTTGACGTAACGCGCCGAGCGGCTCCAGTGTTTTGAAAGTGCGTCATTCCGCTCCTCGCTGTCTGTCTCTCGACATGGCGGGCACCGTGGCGAACAAGTGTCTCAACCCGCTGGCTTTCCTCACCAGGAGGCTCTCTGCTCCGGAGTTCATCACCCAGTGCTGCTACCACAAGAAGGTAAAAAAAAACCCTCTCAGAGTTAAACGTCCACAGGAGGAGGTCTGGTCATTGTTTGTTTGTTTACAGGTAACTGCGTAGGAAGCTTTGGTTAACCACAGCAAAAATACTGTCAAATTAGTGGGCTTTTACAGGCATAGAGTGACATAAAGAGACACATTAAGTAATATTAGTTACCTTTATTAGTCATGCCAATGTAGCTTTAGACCAGAATAACACCACTAATCTGCCTCCCAGCTGGCCTCTGACACAGCTTTAATACCTGAATCACATCCGATTAATGAGCCTGAAGGCGGACAGTGAGCTCACTGCGCTTCATTAATATGCCAAAATGTTTTCTAATGTTTTACACGATGTGCAGGTGTTGTGTCTGTGATGAGCAGCCCCCATTGAGATGCTCAGTTCCAGCATGTGACTGATGCAACATGCAGACACAGTCAAAGATATACCAAATTAAAGCTAATTTAATCGTTTAATTAGGGATGATTTGGACTTTATGGACGTTAGAATGATTTAAATGTAATCTGTCTTTCTTTTTTTATTTTTTGGATGTGACTTGCTGATGTCTCATGGACTGATAAGCATGGCTTTAAATTAAACATCCAGCCATGTATCTGCTTTTTATTTAAAGATTTACACCACAAAAATGACCAGAAGGCAAGTTCATTAAGCTGTTTTGCCTAATTTAATCTAAACCAGTATTTATTCCTTTAGAAGTTAATATATAGGGATTATAGGGGAAGTACATTTAGATACCATGCAAACATGATGTAATTTCAAACCACATGTAATTATGTCTCTGAAATATAGTTGTTTTTTGGTTGTGTGTCGTATTGAAGCTCGGCTACGTCGTTGTATTGTTTAAGTCACAGTGACTCAGCAAAAACGGGGTTGGGGAAGGGGGAGGGGGGGGGGCAGGATGCAGGAGTTGGTGGAGCTGACAGAGAAATCCGGTCCTAATCTGTTTATTTCAATGTCCCTTATGTAATGGTGAAAATTCGTAGTTGTATAACCGTGATGCTCAAGATGTCTAGACAAAGATTTGTCTGAATGCAGGAAGCCTCCTTGTTGTCACATTTATTTCATTATCAGAAATGGGCTTTTTTTTTTGGCATAGCACACAACATTTTCTTTCTTTTTCGACCTGAAGGTGGTGGATCACTATGAGAACCCGAGAAATGTGGGCTCCTTGGACAAAAACTCCAAGAACGTCGGGACCGGGCTGGTGGGTGCTCCGGCCTGTGGAGATGTAATGAAGCTGCAGGTATGTTTACCTCTGAGCGTACATCGATTACACCCTTTTCTAAACTCACAGAGACATTAAGACTGAGTCATATTAACCGTTTAAAGTACTCTAAAGAACCGTACACAGAGCAGTGATTCATTACATATTCATATTTAGATGGTGCTAACTCTTGAATGATTTATTTTACTGCCCTAAAGCATTTCCTCCGTAGTTATTTGGAAAAGCACAGCGTGAAATTTACTAGCAGAAGTTATTTTAATCCACCAGTTGGAAAAAAAAAAAAAGGTCACTTATAGTTTTCAGCTCATCTGCCTCAAGTCTTTTCCTCTCTTTGGCATTAAAGTAAAACTGAAATGAAAACTCATTCTGACAGATTGAAGTGGACGACGAGGGGAAGATCGTCAACGCCAGGTTCAAAACTTTTGGCTGCGGCTCTGCCATTGCCTCCAGCTCTCTGGCCACCGAGTGGGTGAAGGGCAAATCTGTGAGTAAAACACACATGACGCTTCTTCCTCTGCCTCTCGGGGTGTGTTATACTTTGCTTCTCGCTCGTTCTGCTCATGTCTTATCGCTGGCTGGAGAGATTCTTACGGTTACCGTGTGTGTGCTTTTCTTCCCAGGTGGACGAAGCCTTGATGATTAAGAACACTGACATTGCCAAAGAGCTCAGTCTTCCACCGGTCAAACTTCACTGCTCCAGTAAGTTTTGTGATTTTTTTTTTTTTCTTCTAACCCTCTTTCCCCAACTCCTCCACGTGTTTACTTGACCTTTTTCTTGTTCCTATTCAGTGCTTGCGGAGGACGCCATCAAGGCTGCCCTGGCTGACTATCGCCTCAAGCAACAGGACGACCAGCAGGAGGCAGTCAGGGCCAACAATTAAGCCGAGCACTCGCACACTGAGCTGGGCGCCACTGTTCACTCCTTGCCGCCAAGAGGAGAAGTAGCAGTAGTGCAGCGTCACCTCACTTTCCCGCAGTATTGATGAGGCACACCTAATATGTGGATGACCAGTACACCATCGTCAACCCTCCGTAGCAGTGTTTCACCAGGCTTTGTGTATTAGTCTGTGGTCCTCTAACCCTGTATACTGTAACTTTTAGCCTGTCACGTAAACGCACAATGTAAGCACTGTTCAGGTCGGTCGGGTGGTACAAAGATGAGCCTTATTTTTGAGATTGTTACTTTCTAAGATTTTGTGCTTGAGGAGTGTCTTCGAAAGCCATGATGAAGGTTTTGATTTAAAGTTAACAACCGTTTCAATTGTCCGCACCTGAAGCACTGACCTTTTTGATATGCAATTAAGTAAAGTGGCTTGAAACAATGAAAGGGTCCATTGATTTTAAGTGTAATTTATAATTATTTAGTAATGCTTCCTTAACTGTCTGCAATAAAAGTATCTTGAATCATATTCTGTTTCAAGTGCAATTAATTTTTTGCAATTTGTTTATAACACAAGACACTTTGACCTGTCAGACAAAAAAGCACAGGTGTAATTAAATTAATGATGATGTGGATTCATGTGGAAAACATGATCAACTGACTCACCTGAATATAATGTAGTCATTAAAAATGCGTTTAATCACATCAGTGCATTTCCTGCCATAAAATTAGGACGTAAATCATAAATAGTAATCAGAGATATTCAAATAGGGATGTGTAAAATATTGTAAATACTTCTGCATGGTTAGTATTTGAGACCATACCACATAACAGAAATAGCCTCTGTGAAGGAATGCTGAAGGAAGTAAACCAAAGAATGAACAAAAATCACCCCAGAAAAAAGAAATGCGGATTGCAGATTGTGATGTTACTCCATGAAACACATTTATGAATTATATATCCTGTAAGAGCAAAGCAACAGGCTGCTGCATGTACAGAAACATTTGAATAAGTGGCTCTGTTACGCTGCGGGGGGCATTTTGCTGGCATGGTTTGAGTCCATTTGTCCCCTTTACTGAAAGGTCACTGCAGATCAGTATAAAATTGTTCATCGTGATCATCGTTATCCTCTGATGAAACATTGCTATCCTGATGGGAGCGGTCTTTTCCAGGACGATCATGTTCCCATCCACAGAGCAAGAGGGCTCACTGAGTGGTCTGATGAGGATGAATCAGATGCTGCGGCCTTCACACTCACCTGATTTCAACCCAGCTGAACACCTATGGGGGGTTTTGGGCTGATGTGTCAGACAGCGCTCTCCACCGCCATCATCAAAACAGCAAATGAGAGAATATCTTTAGTTCATTCCTCCAGGAAGGATCAGTTTGTACATAAAGCCAAAAGGCACGTGGTGGCTCATCAACACGACACTGTGTTGATTTTTCCTTTAATTTGTCTCTCGTCTCATCTTTCCTGCGCTGATTATAAAGATTAAATATTGTAATTAAGCCCTTTTTTGCATTTCCCTTGATGAACTAGTTAATAAAATTTTGAAAAAATTTACAAATTGCCACACGTGGATTCAAAGCATTATAAAAATATATTCAGGTCACGCTGCTCAGGGTCGTCAGAAGGCAGTTTTCTCTCCTGCAATCAGCTGAAGTGTGGCAGAGTCATTGTGAATGTGCAGAGAGGATGGCCGCAGACTCCTGCCTATCAGGGGCTCCTTTGGATCGTCTTCCTCTGGCTGAGGCTGCTCCGGGGGACTCAGCTCGGGGTCGCCTGCTGCTGTTGCCTCCGCTTCGCCGTCAGAGGGCTCACGTGGCTCCTTTTCCTCAGGGAGGCTGGGTAACTGCTGGTCCAGGATGCTGCCATCTGGTTTTGAGCTCTCCTCAGGACCTTGGTATGCTGCTTTCTGACCGGGGTCACTTCCCTCTGCAGCATCAACAGATTTGCTCGGCGTGCGCAGGCTCTTGGCAGCCCGCATTATGTCTGCTTGGAGCTGCTTGTGAGAGTCCACCGGCTCAGCTTCCTGCTCGGGAGCTGGTTTCTCTGGCACTTCATTAAAGAGTTTAGCACCTCCGGTTTTGTCCCTGTGGTCCACATACATTTTGGAGGGGAAGGAGGACGGGTAGTAGGCATTGACTTTGCGCCTGCGACTCATGACAATTGCCCCACAGATAATAAGGAAGACGAGAAGGAAGAAAGTGGATGCGACCAGGATAAGGAGCATGTTCTCCGACATGAAGGTCGCAACTTGATTCAGGAAGTCCGTCTTCGCGCGGGTGGGGCCGACAGGTGTGGTTTCATACTTGATGGTCCAGTTGGTGATGGGCAGAGAGGAAGTTGGGTTGCTGATCTCTTCCTCATCTGTACTTCCCTCCAGGGCGCTGTAAAGAGGCAGAGGAGTGGCCAAGCTGCTGCAGATGCAAAACACCACACAGAGCATCGAGCGAAGGGCCATCGGGAGCATCGTTTCCCGTCAGGATCTGTGAATAACAGCAAACGTCAATGCCTGTGACTTATGTGAACACAGTCTGCGCCCCTCGTGTGTTTTCTTTACATTTGAGTCACAAAGCAACACAGCTGTTTTTATAAAAACACAAATACCTGGTGAAAAACTCAGAGGGTCCTCTAACATCACTGACCGCTGCTCTGAAGGTATTTCCAGAGTCCTCAAAGACTCTTTGGACCATCTGGATGAAAAATGTTGCTGAGGGGACTGACATATGTGCTCAATTTGAGTTGACACAACATTGTAAATAGATTTTATTATCACTTATGTTTGTCTATATTGATGGTACACTATATTTTCTTATGTTTATGTATATTTAATATAGTCACAACTTGGAAAGGCGTTTAAAAAATGTATATTGGACAGAATATATTTAATAAAAGTTGGACAGATGGCACAATGAGGATTCTGGAAATACTTTCAGAGCAGTTTTGAATCAGATGCTGGTCATACATACTGATCCTGTTGCACAGTTATGTTGAGTAGCAAAAACCCATGTGGTGAAAACATCCATGTAAGCTGCACCATATCTCCAGTACTCTGTGCTGCACATATTTCTGCATGTTTAGTGTAATTTGCATGTACAATGAGCAGCTCCTGGACATGATCATTTGATATAATTTGTAATATGAAGGTGATGTGCTGCACATTTCAGTGAACCAAAACAAAAATCATTGATCAGTTATTTTTTACTTGTTTGCTTCAAAGCTGAACACACTTTCCAGCATTATTCCAGCTGTGCCTGAACTTTTATTCATTCAGATAACATTAATCTGAATACACAGTATGTCGACAGCACATGTGGTAGAAAGCAACAATTTTAAAATGTCAGGTAAAAGGATCATTTCCCACTCGTCCTTCACAGGGGGAAGCAGCTTAACTTTCAGAGACACAGACAGAGTGAAACTATCTGCATGGCAAGACTACAAGGGTGTATTAAGGGGAAAATCCAATTTTTTTCTAATTAGAACTAGAATTAGAATTAGAACCGACCCTTTAAACTCCACTTCATTCTGCCATAGTTTAATTTATTTGGATCAGAGTCAGCTCTTTGCTCGGTCTGTGTGTCAACTGGCAGCAGTTTTTATCCCGATCCTGCTCCATCTGTGTGCAAGATGGACCACATGCAACTCTGCTCTCATCAGGAAAAGAGGGGGTGGAAGTTTTTTTTTCTTTTTCAGAATTAATCACATGCTCACCCCAGACCAAATATACATGCCCACACATGCATTTGCAGTCAGACGCATACACATAGGCCCATAAGGCGATCATATGCCCACACTCACACACACACACACACACACACACACACACAGTATGAAATGAAAAGGATTCCCAGCTTCAACATTTGTACATTTAATCTCCAAAACTCATTCTTTTAATAGTCACAGTCTTTCTTCCTGAGGCTCGATGCTGCTCCAAAGGCATCATGAAGCTGTCACATCCCCATGTCAAATTGACATGTGAGCTCACATGATGTCCAGAGACCTCACTGCTTCTTCTTGAGTGTTTCAAGTTTTGTTTCAAAGAAAACAAAACTAAACAAGAGAGAAAAAACTGAGGAAAAAAAAAGTTCTACTCACCATGCACTGTGGTAGAAGAAGTGCCTCCGTTGGAATCTCCCCTGCTGGAAGGTGAGTGAAACCGGTCTAGAAAAAGTGAAGTGGGAAACAGAGATAGAGAGAGAGAGAGAGAGAGAGAGAGAGAGAGAGAGAGAGCACAGCAAAGAAGTGGCAATTGCTCGGTGAGCCACGCCACTTCTGCAGTTTCAGATTTCAGACTGGAGGTTTGTCTGGATAGTGCAACAACCAAAAAAAAATGTCGTTAACCATGAGGACAAATCCCTCCTTCTGCCTCTCCACTGTTCTCCTCCCCCTTCAGTTTCCCCAAGAGTGTCTGAGTCTCCGGCCTGCACACAGATTGTTCTTGTTAGGTAGGAGTTTATAAAGTGCTGTGGGGGCAGGGACCTCTCCTCCGCTCTCCTGTGTGGCTAACTGGATGTGTGAGGCCAAGACAATCGGCAGGATGAAAAAATAAAAAACTTTCTGACTGTAAAAATATCTCGAATCAACCCACAAACATCCCCATGAGCAACATATGTTCTCTTTTAAAACATTTCCACATGATTTCTGCAGGAGGAGCCTCTGATTGACAGTGTGTCTCTCTCTCTAACCTCTGATGACAAACAGCAGGCCTGTCGGGGCTAAAAGGAGTCAGAGTGCAGCTCGTAAGAGTGACCAGCAAATGCAGGAAGAGGTTAATGTTTCCTGTGCGGACAAAGGACCTGTAACAGCCTAGAGAAAGGGGGGATTTTTCTCCAGAGGCGAGCAATTAAACTCACACGGTGCGTGTGACCACTTTAGGGGAGAGAGTGTGATCGCGTATGAGCGAGCCTGCAAGTCATTGTGTGTATGTGCGAATGCATTTTTGGCAAGTCTGCCGTGTTTGTGATCAGTCAAGACAAGTCGAGCTTTATATGGTCATCGGGAGCATGAGATGAGGTCCTGCATCCTCCAGGTTTACATTCGTCTCAGCTCTGTTGATAGTCACCGGAGTCTGTTTCAGTTGCACATTGCTGAATGTGAAAAAAAAAAACTTTCATGGCCCTAATAAGCATTCAGGGCTCTGTTTTCTTTTCGCAGGAAGGGAAGTGAATATGAAATCCAGTCCAGGTTAGAAGAAAAGCCTTTTATCAAGCCTCCTCATAAATAAAGCTGTGTTTTATTATGACTATTAACCATTTATATACATATTATAAAGACATTTAAAACATCTTCACCTTTAACACTGAAGAAACAAAGCTGCTTTGTCTGTTTTTTTCATTTGAACTCAAAAGTTGAATGTTTAATAGAATCAGCAGGAAAAACTTTGGCAACTGCTCATTTTAGTTGTCCAACAAGTCTAATTATTTTCTAATAATATCCTGGAAAAGTGTTGGCGCTAATTATGACCAAAAATGCAGAATATGTTCAAGTGCCAGTAACATATTTTTGGATAAACCTTTTCTTGGATTTAAACAGAAATGTTCACAACACAACAAACTAAACTATCGGTTTCTAAACTTTGTCTCCATTTCCCTAAAACTTGCACTTAATAACACCGTTCTTTCCAGAGAAGTCAGGAGAAATGATCAAGCAGCAACAAGCCTGTATAATAAAGAGTGACCAAGCAGTCAAGTAATAACATCGCTTTAATAAATTATCGCATTACAGAAACTGCATTTCTACATAAACAGAGCCACGTCAGCGATGTTACAGCAGTTATACAATTAAGCCTCTCTGCTACCAGGACAGTGCTTGTAAACTGAGCTGTGTCTGTGAAGATCAGCAATCCCCTCGACAAAACAAGCCTTCCTGTCTCCCGTTGCTAAGTGAAACACCATCAGGGCTCAACTCAGGATGTTTTTAAAAAGAGAAAGTCTTTGATGAGTCTCCCCTGGCTTAAAGTCTCTGGTTGGAGAGGGGGCGAGTGTAGAGACATGCAGAAAAGACATCTTTGATGACCTAAGATCATCAAATGCCAGGTACGGTAAAATTTACATGAACGTGAAACAATAAACAGTGTTTGTGGTTTCTGCGTCTCTTCCCCCACAGCAGCAGAGCGTGCAGCGAAGCCAAAACCGCCGGCATCAAAGGGGAAGCGTGAGTTTATTCAAACAACAACTCTTTCCACGTCACTGACACCAGACAGGTCGGCTCAACCCGCCGAGAGCACATACGTGTCAATAACGCCGATCTCGTCTAACCCAGGCGGTCATTTTCTGGAAGGAAGCTGCTGAGAGTGAGGTTGTCTCTTTCATCCTCGTCGCTGTCTCCGCCGGTGTGCATCACCAGGATGCCGTTATTCACCGGGTTGCGCTGTCTCGAGTAGTTGTAAGTCCTTTCAGGCAGCAGGGCCGAAATGCACATCATCTCTGTGGCCTGCTGAGGCCTCTTGACCTTGTACTTCCTCGCTGAAAGCTTGGTGCAGAGGACGGTGGTAGAAACCATGAAAATGGTGGCCAGCGCAGCCAGGGAGGCGATGACGATTAGGCATTTCTTTTCAATGCCCTTGGTGGAGCAGGGTTGGACCTCAGTGCCGGGTTGGCTCTTTGAGACTTCCCGAGGCGCTCCTGTGGTTGCCGGAGTTGATCTGGTCGTTGGGATCGGCTCCCTCTTCGGTACACGAGGGATCAAGATTCCTGCAGCACTGGTGGAGGTGGCAGCGGTGGCGGTGGTGTTAGAATCTGTTGAGAATGAGGCAGTGGGCATTGAGCGGGAAACCGTTGAATCAGGAAACTGCGAAGTGGAAATGTGGGTTCTTGTCTCAAAAATGGGCTGAGACGTAGATGAGACCACAGTGCCGGACGAGGGTGTCTCACTTGCTGGGACAGGCACAGCAGTGGGGTCAAATGCAGGCGCTGTCTCAGAGGTAGGATTCGTCGTCGTGGTTGTGGCAGAGGACGGGGGGGTGCTGCGGTCCAGGATGATGACTGCAGTGGTATGAGGAGCAGTGGAGGTGGTGGGAAACAACTTGGATGTGACTCTAGGTTTAACGGTGGCCGTGAGCCGAGGGGAAGAAGACGCGGTTGTCAAAGTTGTGGCAGGAGCAGTCATGTCAGAAGATGTGGTGAGGGACTCTTCGTGTGACCAGTCCTCTGGAGATTTTGCTGTTTCTGAAGCTGCCGTGCTCACCGGCGCTGCGATTGTCGTGCTGTGGGAAACTCGAGCTTCACCGGCAGCTGCAGTCGCTGCTGCGGAGGTTTGAAGCAAATGTAGACCTGAGCTGCTCTCAGATGGAGAAATGGTGCTCATGGTAACCAAACTGGGTGTGTTGTCGTTTGAGATTCTGTGAGTAATAGTCGTCTCTTCCGTTTCCTCTGTGGGCGGCGTGGTGGAAACAGGGGTATCTGCTGTTGCAGCAGCGGGAGCTTCTGCAGGTTGATGAGTCGGACGCTGGGTTGCGTCATGCTGCGACTCTGTTTTATTATGAACTTGGCGAGAGCCGATCAGCTGCTGGGTTGTCTCTGCGGGTTCAGCAGTCGGGCTGACATCGCTGACCTCTGTGATGGGAAGGGTAACACACTCGGTCGAAAACAAAACAGATATTCCCCACAGCAGAGTCACGTACGTCTTCATGCTGAGCATGTTGTTGGTGCTGAAATGACAGAAAAGATTCAAGATCGCAGAGGTCAGTTAAGGAGACTCTTAAATCATTTGATAGTGTGAAAAAATCAGTGTGTCATGTGTCTCCAAGTGGCATGTTATGATGAAACGGTCATGTGTCTTACACCACACCCGTTGGTACATTTTCACAGGAGAAAAACAGAACTACTGCAATTTTTTTTAGTAAATCTCATGGCAGTCTTTACAGCCAGAATACACATTTGATTCAGAGTGATGAAGATAACAATGCAGAGAAATCAACCTACTTCATGAAAAAAATGCTAAATAACATTGTTAGAGAGCAGAACTATTATACAACACTGCACAAAAAAAAAACAGTAGACCACAAAGCTAGAAACCAGAGTAACTTTAAATGTGTCCTCGGAGACACCTGTCGGCATCTTACCTTGCTGCTGGCAGAGAAGAGGCGACGATATGAAGATAAAACTGGAAAAAAAGTTCAGCTCATTTCAGCCTCTGTCGGAGAACATCCTCAGAGCGCTGACGTGCCGACTGTAGAGCTGTTTCAAAGAAGAAACAGGAAACGTTAACAGACTTTAAAAAAAAAACCAAAAAAAAAACAGTCCCATAAAACATTTTGAAGTCAGATACGGACAGACACTTCCTCAAGAAAATGCACGACTTTAACTGCACCAAAAGAGGAACTCATCAGAAGCTGCTTTTCAATGCCCTACACTGGCTCAGCTGCCGTAATTTTAAGATCTGAGATCAACTGATTGCCAGACGTCTCACCTCACTGCTGGAAAGTTAAGGAGTCCTCGGGTGCTGCTCTGCGGAGCTCTGCTGATGTTCTGATTACTACTTTATGAAAAGCAGAAGGAAGTACTCAGTTCTGTAAACAGACGTATCTCGCATGTCCATTTCTGATCACGCTTCTGTCGAAGATTCAAAGCACGTCATGTGGGTAAAAAAAAAAAAAGGAGCAACTCAAGAACTTAAAGGTTGTAATAGCAGAGCACAGTGACAGATTATGTCAAGGGCAGCGAGTGCATGAAATAAAATGAGCTGAATATCCATGTGGCGTGGCGGCTCGGTACGACGGCCTGAACACGTTTGTGCCATGTGAGGGCAGAAATGTTCTTTTTGGTGTGGAAATCATAACTGTCACTTCCTGTGCTGATGAGTCAGACTGAGATGTGGTTAAAAAAAAAAGATATAGAGATTAACCTCTGTTTGTTGTCAATGTTTTGAACGTCGCCATGCTGTGGAAAACAGAGTTTTTGGGCAATAGCTGCTCAAAACAAGTATTTTATAAATACAAATAATATTTCAAGGAATATGGAGACCTGAAGTCCAGTTGACATTTTAATGTATTATATGGCAGGTTTTAGTTTTTATTTATTTATTTATTTTGCACTTTTAAATGCTCAAGACAAGTGAGGAAATTTGGAGATCATCAATGTTCCTCATCAGATTTGAATTCCTGGAAAAGTGGAAGAGTCTTTTAAACCATGATATACTGAGCTCACTTTTATTAAGTTGGTGAAAAATATTGAATGTATGTTTTCTGGGTTTTCTCAGCTCATTTGACCTCACTATATTAATATAGCTTTATGCTCCTGAGTTACATTTGATTTCCACCGTTCAGTTATGTGATGTAGGTGACTAAATCAACTGGAATAAAAACATTACTGAACCACACACACCATGTTTTATGCTCATTAGCTCAGCATATAGCATGTAATTTAGTATAAGCACACTGTAGTACATGCAACATGCTCATTAGTCGAGCATGTGTAATCTTTATATAGATTATCATAGTACATGATAATAAGCACCTAGCATGGTGAGTTAAAAGATTTAGAAGAATTACTTGAGTACTTTTCTGCACTCAAGTACAATTGTGAGGTTCTCGCACTTCACTTGAATGTTTCCATTTTCTAATTTATACTGAAATGTTTAACTTTCCAATCCATTACATTTTTGGACAGTTGGATATGATTTAGTTTTCATACCATCATCAAATATATACTATGTTCATGTGTGTGTAAAGAAGAGTCATTGATATTATGATGAACAAAGACAAAACCAATGGCTCCCAACCTATTTGTGTTGAATGCTGAAACAAAACTGAGTTGTTTGCAGTTTGTTGTGGAAAATCTTTTTGCAGCCTTATAAAAAACGGTGATTCACATTTAAAAAGGAAAAAAAGGATTCACATTTAGCAAACTTAAATTATACAGAGTATAATACAACCTTTCATTATTTCCTTTAAAAATGTCATTTTTCTTTTGTTTTCAAAATTAAATGGTGGAACTGCAGCGCATTGAGTCTACAGCTCTAGTTTGCACATATACAAAAAATGAAAGAATAAAGAAGAGATTATGATGGCCCTACAACAGAATGACATAAAGGTCTGTGAACCACTCCTGTTTTCCTATGAGGATGTCACATTTCCTTTGTTTTTTAAATTAATTGTGGCCCCGCGGCTGACGGTGGAACAGCAGCGCATTGTGTTGCCAGCTCTAGGGGTTGCACATATACTAAAATTGAAATGATGAAGAGATTATGATGGCCCTGAAGTAGAATGTCATGTAGGTTCATGGAACATTCCTGTTTTCCCTTAAGAATAATACACATCCTAAGTTTTTAATATTAAATGCTAAACAGTGCTCCTGCGGCCGGTGGCTGAATTGCAGCCTTAGAAAAAAAGTTGCATTGAATTCACATTTAGAAAACTTGAAATAAAACAAAGGGTAATACAAATGTTCATTATTTCCTTTGAAAATGTCATTTGTCTTTTGTTTTTTAAATTAAATGTGAATCCGCGCCCCCTCGGCCGACGGGAGAACTGCAGCGCTTTGGAATAACAGTTATAGTTATTGCACATAAAATAAAATTGAAATGATAAAAAAGAGATTATGATGGCCCTACACTAGAATGACATAAAGGTCTGTGAACCATTCGTTTTTTCCTATG
>JAOXYL010000042.1:15637622-15671467 GCA_028564955.1 Terapon puta | reverse complement strand
TTAACTGGTTCCATCCTCTCTAATGAGAATATTGATGATTTTATTGATTTCTATCTTTACATTTTAATACTGTAAAACTATTTGAACTATTTGGAAAACTGTGTGCATTTTTTCACCCTTAGCTTAATAATCAAGCAGATAATCTGATTAATTGGTGATTAAAAATTATAGTTAGTTGCAGTCTGAAACTAAGCACTCTCATGTTTGATTTGAAGTATAACCAGCACCCACCTTTTTCTTCATCTGTCCACAAATAACATCCAAGATGGTGTTTTATTTGCAAAATAGCTATCTACAAATTTACATTTTCTCTATGTGATGTAGTAGAGTACGTTGGCACAGTATATGGTGCACTTATTTTTATTTTTCTCTGCATCACATGATAAAAGCTGCTCAGACTTACAGGAAATCTCCTGCAAAGACATTTTTCTGAAGAGCATTAAAAGTTCAGCTTTGATGTTTTTCTTCGCTGTGAAACAGACGGAAAATTTCAAATCCATGTCTGCTGGCAGAAGTGAAACGGAAATCTAATGCTCCCTCTGATGCAGGATGTCTACGCTCAAACAGCAGAGACCGACCAACAATATGTTAAAGAAAAAAAAAAGTGAAAACAAAATGGAGGTTTCATGTGTAAAATCTTTATTATGTGCACAGAACTGTTTGTCAGGGGTTCAGTGAAACACAAGCTGGGTGAGTGGTCCCTTCCCAACACCGAATATGCACTGGAGAGGGCGACTTCAGTTTGACCCTTTACAGTGACAAGAGGCACCACTACATTTGCACAACATTTACAACCAGAGAGATGCAACCCCCTCCCACCCCCCACCCCCTCCACAATAAAACCCAATGTTAAATTGAAGCCCAGAAGAACAGGAACAAAAAGAAGAATTCAGGGATTCTTCCACATTCATAAATCTGATGGTTATCAATGAGCAAACTGGTGGAAGGTAACAGCTATTGTTTAAAAAAAAAACGAAAGAAATTCCAGCTCTGCACTAAATCAATCTACCAGGTAGTGACTGGAATGTACAACAGGAGGGGAAGGAAATGTAAAAGCAGTGCATGAAAACGCACACGATTCATATTTGGCAACACAAAGAAAAAAAAATAACAATGGAAATACTGATGCTACATACAGTTTTGGAGTAGTAAGTACAAACTTCACATGAGAATGTTTTACCACACCTGGAAAACAAACGAATAAAAAAAAAAAAGAAAAAAGTAAGACTTTTCCTTCAACAAAACAATGTCTTTTCTTCAATGTGTACATGAGCTGCGAGAGTTTTTCCTTTTCTCTGTGTGTGTCGGGGCGAAGTGCGAAATTGGAGACTTGATGAGGGGAAAATAAAGGTCATCTTGGAATGTAGGCTCGGCGTCGTCACTGGGGGGGGGGGGGGGGGGGGGGGGGGGGGGGGGGGGGACGCTGAGCTCGGTGAAGCCGGATCTGGAGAATTTGGCCAGTGGCTGACCCCGTCCTTTCGATTCAAACTACGAGCGGTCCTGGGAGGGGCCCGCGTGGTCTTACATGGCGACCTTGGCAACCTGCTCTTCCAGTCTGGCGATTCGGCGGTCTTGGAGGATGACGCGGTCCCTGAGTGACTTGAACTCTCGGAGTACCTCCTCCAGCTTATCCTCCATTTTCTGGTCAAAAGCAGTAAGAAAGTTAGTGCCACAAAGCTTGTCTCCTCTCTTAAGAGGCTACAAAAGATTTCCAGAAGTGTTTACGGAAGATTTTGTAGGCGATAACACATCTTTATCTAGCTCTAAAGAAATCTTCCCGGCAGAATGACAGAGGATTTTACAGGCCTCCAGCAGTTCACATTTTCCCTTGCTGTTGCGCTGAGTTGTGACCCAAATACCAAAGTATGTGCTGATCCATAAGTTTTGTCAATTGTTCCAACCATAATAATTACTGTGACTGGGAGAGTCTAAATGTCAGCACAAATGCTTGAAAAGTGCAGCACTTTTTTAGTTTTTGAAGAGGAGTAATAATCTCTTTTTAAACATCAAGTTATATTAAGAAAAGTACACACTAATTAAATGTACAGTTCAATGGAGAAATGAGGAAAGAGGAAAAAGGGGCAAACCTGATTCACTACTGAGGGCTGCGGAGAAGCGTGCTTCTGGACGGTCGAGATGGTCTCTGCTTTTGTGGCCGGCTTGGTCTCCAGGACGTTCGTCTTGACCACTTTCAGGTCCCGGTTCTTCGTGGAGACGTAGCCATCTTTGAGCGAGATCAGGATGGGGCCCCCGTTCTTCCCGGCGAACCACTCCTCTGCCTCCAGGGCGGGGTCGGGGCCGGCAGTGTCGGGATACAGGTCGTCCTGGAACAGATCCGACTGGGCAGGTGGAGAGGAAGCGGAAAATGTCATGAGGAGATGTGGTGGGGAAAAAAAACGTGGCACTGAAAGAGCAGTGGATTTATTTCTTAGCACGAACACACACTTACCTTACGTGGGACGGTCATGATGATGGGCTCACATTTTCTCTCATGTAATTTGTAAAACCTACATGGAAGATTAATAATAATGTGATTATTATCACACACAGCGAAACTACAAGAGCTTATTAGTAAGTCTCATATGTCTGTCTAATTTATATCTTTACATTGAAAATGTTGTGAAAAATGACAGAACATCAGAAAAAAAAAAATTAAAGGAAAATCGAACTGTTTTAACCTTTATTGTTGAACTTAGTTAACCTCATAATGAGCAATGTTTCCGTATTCCTCTTTAATTACTGTAAAAGAAACTTTTTTGCTATACACTTCGGTGATGTCTAGAGCTACAACAATTAGTCGACCAATAAATTAGATAATTGATAATGAGTATTAATTGATTATTGATAATCAGACAAAACAAAACAGTTAAATACGTAACTGTGCTTTTGGAATATGAGAACTTTTTGGGTGCACAGAGGCATGAAATATGCGTAAATTAGTTCATCTATCTTATTTTTTTCAAGACACAACCTATAATCATCAAAGATGATTAGCTTGAACCTGTATCTCGGCTCCACATGACACAAACAAACTAAAGAAAAGTGAAAAATAAATTGCATCTCTACCTTGCGATTTCACATTTGTTGACATCCAGGCCTCTTTTGGGCATGTATCCCATGCCTCTCTGCGGCTCCTTGGTGGAGAAGGTGTTGAGGTAGTGAACAAACGGCGCCTCATCGGTGATCTCAAAGTACCGAATGCTGCTGTCACCCTGAGGGGACAAGGTCACAGTCGATCAAAGTCAGCGCGTGAATCCGAGTGTTAGAAAAGGAGAAGCAAGGCTGAAACTTCTGCTGCTGCTCACCTTTCCACACAGGTAGACTACGTTGGTGTCGGGGTCATAGAAGGGCAGTAGGACCCCGTTACTGGAGTCCATCTCCTGAACACAAATAGGCTCATCCATGTTGTCCTGTAAACACAAAATTCAGTATCTGGAGCTGTGGATACTGAAGTGTAAAAGACCATTTATTCATTTACATTTACAAGCAGCCATTTAAATCCAGTAACTGTTGTATGTTTCTAGTAGTTGCTCTGTTACAGCCAATGAAAAACAAATCATACTCTGCCAATACCTGAAAATGAGTCTCGTTAATAAGATCTGGAAAAATGAAATCACTCTATGAATGTGACTTTGAATTTAACGCCCCCAACTGGAGCTGAGGTGTTACAGCATCAGTCTGCAGACAGAATGGAAAATTTGGCCTTTTGGAGAAAAAAATGGAAATAAATAACCTTCTTTTCACATTCAGGCAGCACAGGAGACACTGATGAGGACCACTGATGATATTTAAACGTGTTTCTGCCTGTAAGAAGCGGCAGACTGTCATAAAAATGGCTGTGTGTAAGCGATGCATCAGGGTCGAGGGAGATTCGGGTGACGTACAGTTTTCCACAGGGCTAGCTGGCGCTCGCTCATGCGGCTGAATCCAGTGGTGAAAATGTTTCCGTCTGCTAAAAAGATGGCTCTCATTGGTCGAGCTCCCTCGTGAGCTTTGTCCTTCTCCTGAAAACACAAAACACGCTTGTCAGACAGGCGAGGGAGGGGGTGGCATGTTTGCAGGCAGCGAGTCAACAGTTTGGTGGGTCATTCTGGGAAAGACGAGAGGCATCCGTGCTCCAAATCCCCGCTCCAAATCCCCGCAGCATTCCCCTCACACTTACCGCAGTGACCTTTTTTTTACGGGGGTCGATGACGCGGACCTTCTTGTCCTTGCAGGCGGTGCAGAGCAGGCTGCCGTTGCGGCTCCAGCTGACACTAAAGATAACATCAGGGTGCATGTCCTCCAGGTTGATCATGGCCTCTCCCGTGCCCACATTCCAGATGATGATCTGGTTGTCACACCCTAAAATGGACACATACAGAACAGCCTGACTATACACACACACACACACACCTCTTTGTCAGTGTTTATTTTAAGCCCTTCACATCACGCAGAGCAACGTGACAGAAGGCAATCCGGTCAGATTTGGAGTTCAGCTGTGCACAGTGGACAAATGGTGGACAATTACCTGAACAGATATTTCAGCTTGAGTGTGTGTGTGTGTGTGTCAAAGGTTACCTGCGCTGAGGAGAACGTTGCGAGCGGTGGGGTGCCACGACACGATGCCGACCCTCTTGGAGTGACCCTCCAACACGACCACGGGCTCCGAAAGGGGAGTCTCCAGCCCGTTCTCAGGGATCTGCCACACCTGAATCAGATAGAAGACAGAAAAACAGTTACACGCCACACAAAGACACTGAAAGATATTTCTATGTCAGTGATATTTTAATCCACACAACAAAAAACACACAGTATTAGTTGGTCATGCGGGATGAGTCAACTTTGACAGTGTTGAACGTGCAAAGGCAGCCAATATTTTTGCAGGGAGACAGAAGTCTTATTTAAAGACACTCCTTGGAAATCACTACAAACTAAAGCCTGATAAATTCAATAACAAAATATTTAACAATACAAGCAAAAAGATGACAGATAACTGGATACTATATGTTACTCTGTTGCTATTTTCATCTTCACCTGTTCAATGTGTATAATGGATTCTTCTACTGGATCATATTACAAAACTATAAGAAATTTAATACTAATACTTTAAGAGTTACACTCTTGAGCAAGCAATGGTATATACAGCCCATATATAGAAAAAAGCCTGTAAGTCAGACATAGACATATATCAGGCGTTGTGGGGTGACGTGAAGCTTGTTATGCAAGTTTAACAATCGTTACTCTGTTAAGACAAATGTAATAAACCAGGAAAAAAAAAAAAAAAAACTATCTCGGGCTCATGTGATCCTTTAGAAATTAACTGTGTCCTTACCATCACCGTGCAGTCCTCAGAGCCGCTCGCAATGACGAGGTCGTTATGAGGACACCAGTCGATGTCCAACACGGGGCCCGTGTGACCACATACTGTCGGGTACACCTTGTCTATGCGGCCAGTCTACGAGAGAGGAGAGAGCTTTGTTAGAGAAAGGAGTCTGAAGAGGAGCAATGACATTGTGTAAGCCGATATCTGAGAGAGAGAGATATGAAAATGAGCGACTAATTTAACTACCCTGAGTAAGATTCAGTCCTTTGCATGCCTGACTGACTCTTCAAGGGAAACCGAGAGCTTGAATAGTAATTTTACATCTTCAAAAAGTCACACGTAGAAAATCAAGTGAAAGTTTAATATCAAAAGAACATTAAAATATGTAAAACCAGCAAACAGAGGACCTAATATTGCAGGAAGTATTTCTCAGAGACCAAATGAACTTGTATCGGTCGGCCGTGAGAGGAGAGGGAGGTGACGGGTCGCACTGAAGTTCGAGATTTAGCGGCGAATTCGCGCTGAATTCACAAAAGGAGGCAGCTTGGGGCGATGAATAAGTGTGATCCTCTGGGCCTGTTATGACCCCAAAACATTTTTACAGGAAAACTTTCAATGCAATAAACATTCTTGTTTTTTTCAATAGTTTTTTTTACCATTGTGACCTTTTCCACTGTCGTCACGGACGCTATCCCAAAGTTAAAGCGGCTTCTCCAGAGGCGGGACATTACACGGCGAGAATAAATCAATTAACCCAGCCTCTGAAATCACACGGCGCAGCACCCATCCCCTCTGTGAGTATCATGTGTTCAATGAGGCAGCTGTAACAGGACACACACTGGATGCCTTTACGATCGGGTAGATTTAAACATTGATTATCTGTGGTTTTTTACTATAGATATGAGCCTCGGGTAACAGCAGGACAGGGTCACAGCGGCAGCGTGCTGACAGGGAACAGCCTATAGGATTGATTTGCTGCACGCTGCGAATGCTATAATGTTACAGAACAACCCTTGGATCACTGGGTATACTTTAATATGCAACTGTCACCCATTCCTGCCTCAAAGTTTAAGCCCCTACGTGTGTGATCTGAACATTTAACATCTTTTAAACACTTCCTGAACTCACCTTTTGTAGAGGGAGGACAAGAAAGGCACCTCCCCCGCTGGCGTCTATGATGATGGCGACGAATTTGGGGTTGACAGCACAGAAGGAGCTGTCCCATGTGACCCGGGACACGCGGATGTCATCGTAGCACTGGTCGTTCCTCACCGCCTGACCAAAGACATGGCGGAACTTGCTCTGTCGCACAACTCGCCGCAACATATCTGCGGAGAGAAAAGCATCAGTAATGTTGCTGATAACACATTCGCCCAAAAATGTGCCGAATCAGAGGCGACTCGGATAGAAAATGAAACATGCAAACGCTGCAGAAAGTGGCCGTTGCGTGACAGAAGTGTGCGGCCGTCTGCGAGCCTGCAGAGGAAACTTGGGGATAGTTTGGTTTACTGCCAGCACAGCCTCTCCGATCTGAGATTATGCTTATTAACTGGATGCTCCTGAATGTGCATATCTGCTGGCAAACATCTGACGTAAACTGCGCATGAGACACGTTTTTACTCCAGCTGCGTTTGTCTCCTCATCTCAGAGATAAAAGCTCCTCAAAAACTGGGGATTAAGGGGATGGGAGAATTACTGAAGAACCGTAAAGGACTATTTTCGATGCACATAAATGAATGAAATGAATGGCAGGACTGAAGAGATCTCCCATTACCAAGAGCATCATGAAAATACAAGCAGAAAAAGAGAAAGGGTAATCAAGTTAATAACTGATTACATAATGGAAAAGTACTGCACAACACACAACATCAGCACTATCAGCACTGTGGAAATTATAAGGAGTTTACAATACGCTATTAACATACAGTTTTAGTGAATGCAGGCCTCCTTCCCTGCGTGGATGAATCATTTCAGTCAAGAAATCAAAGTGCTTTGTAGATTCTCAGTTTTAAACAAAAAGCATGTGAGATGGTTTTTAGATAGAAAAGATGCATTACAGGGAGCTTGTTTTTGCAGATATTTGTTAATGCCATCCAACAAACTGTAAGAAAAGACTTTAAAATACCCCCCACCCCTCCTCGACATTTTACCTCAGCATTCTGCAGGGTATGGGTGTCATTTAAACTGAAGAGCACTTCTGCTCATTTTACTGTGACTAGATGAGTTTTAGTGCTCATTAATATTCAGACTATCTGATGAAGTTAAATTAGCTCGGCTGCAGAATGCAAATCTGCAGTCAAGCAGTTTTTATTATGGTGAGGAAAAAAAATCAGGCAACTTTTCATCATATTTAAAGTGACTGTCCTCTGATGTTCAATTAGAAACCACACATGGACATTTTCTATGACCTACAGCGGGTTGACGTAACTGCAGTCTGGGCCTTTGTACTGTTGATTGTCTGTTCAATCTGATTATTTATGCAGTCCATCTATGAGAGCACACTCTGGACAACCATCAGTCAAGCAGCATATTGCATGTACCAAACAGAAAACACAACAAAGTAAAAGAAATAAAATGAGAGAATTGAGATTTCGAGAAATGGGGCAGGACAGAACTTCAGATTTCTGGACTGCTGCAAGTAACACTACTCATATTTGAGGGTTTACTGATGTGGATGCACCAGAGAGCACTTACATTTATGAAAAATATCTGCAGTGATGTTTTATTTTTACCATGTCGTCTCCTGCGAGCACACCACAGATGGCCTGTTGCTGCTCCACGTTTCTGGAAATGATCTCAAATTGCTGATCCGCATTTAATGAACACACCGTGGCTCGGTGCAAGCCTCCAGGAGCACGCTCCCCTCTTCCTCCTTTAAACTCTCATCACAGCCTCAAGTGAAGTCATTCATCAAGAGCAGACTTTCAAATCCCACTGTTGGCATTTCGACAACTTTGGAAACGGTTAGATTGGATCCGCGGCCAAAAAGGACGAAACACAATGTGGGAATTCACCCAAAACTTGACTTGTCTTAGCGTTGTCTACTGTAATTCCAGAAAACTCTGCCTTTGAAACCTGGAGGGAGATTTTCCATCATTTTTGTGTCGTGCTTTGCTGTGTAATTATGTGGAAAATATAGTGTCTCGGGGCAGTAATTAAGCTGCCAGTCTGAAGCGACATACTGAGCTGTTATGCAGGCTGCGGGATTTTTCTCCACTTATCCATGGAGCCGTCACCGCGCTGAACTACCTGCTACTTCACAGTCAGTCAAAAGCTGAATCACCGATCTAATAAAGGATGTTTCCTAATTCTTGTGTTTTTTTTTTTTTTGCAAAGGACTGAACCACTTGCGTCAGCGCCGTAATCTCCAATTTAAAGCTAACATCTTAAAATAGATTTTGTTGCTCAGACCACACAATCAGACCCATGTACCTGTACTTCTGCATTGTGATGGATCATAATGGTATTTATTTGCATTCTTATAATTGTTTTCATTGTAAAAGGTATCAACCCACAGACGTATGGGTGAAGACTGAAAGACCCTCCTCATCAATTAGACGCCCACACAGGTGTGCTTAATCACTCAGGCTGATTAGATCTGATCTAATGGACTTGTGAGGGAGTGTAGAGATCTTGATCGGGTGACAACTTCTCTTGTTAGATTTATTGCCACAGCTGTGGTTTTTTTTTCATGCTTATTTGACATTTTTTATGATCCCTACATGGAGTTAATGGATAGGCTGTGGAGCCAAATGAGTATCTGGATAAATTTATGGCATTTTCATCCTCACAAAAATAGGTATTATCCATGATACCTGATGGCATGAAAGCCAAAGCCAAAACCTAGACCGTTCATAAAATACTATGTGAGGACAAAAATCTTTATTTATTCTATGACAGTGTCCCCTAGAAATGACACAGTGCTGTATACGAAGCCCTAAAAAAACATTTTATCTACAGCCATCTGAGGCTGAGATTTGAGTGACAGGGACGGTTTCAATGTGGATTACCAGACCTGACCCTTCTCGTGAATCAATCACTCGCCTCGGGTGTAGATGATTCACATCACAGCGCCCCACAAAGACGTAAAACTGCGATCATGTTGCTGCGAGGCTGCATCACGCCTGGACCAGCACAGGACCACAGTTTACGGCTAACCGGAACAGCGTGTTCCCTCGGCCTCTGTCGAGGAGCAGCTACACTCACTCAAAATGTGCACGAGACAAAATGAGCTGCTTCAGCCCCCTCAGGCTCCAGTTGATGCCACACACTGCTGCCCCCCACCACCCAACACATATCAGCGTGGCATTACAGAGCATCATGAAGATGGCCTGGCTGATAGCAGTGCACCCAGTGTTAGGCCATGCAGACTGATGCTGTGATATTATTTGTATTATTAGGAGTGTGATGCACAGGCAGGACCTCATGGCTTCTCTCGTATCAAAATAAATGAAGTGTGCAGCCCTGCAGGAATCTGGCCTCCATTTCTGTTATTTCACTGCCTGTCTGGACAGATGGGTGTGCACAACACGCCACCCCAGATACAGTCACCATCACTTCAACCCATCTGAAAAAATGCACGTTTGCATTTTTGGAAAAAGGTTTAAGCTGAACATGCAGGCTGGTCTAAATGCATAAATGGAGGGATGCTGCTCTGTGCTAATGTTAGACAATGGTTGGCCGGCTAACGTTAGCTGATGTTGTCCTCCCTCCCTCCTTGTTAAACACAAGTAGTTACGAACTAAAATATCGAGATGATTGAGCCCCATCTGCGATTTTAAACCATCTTAAACAGAGCCCTTAATGTCCTGAGGAGCTTGAGTTAGAGCCAAAGTTAGCAAAGCTAACCGAGACAAGAGGCTGGATAGCGGATTGATATTTTGGGGAGCGCCGCCCCAGATGTGGGTATCATTTTTTAGAAATGCCACAAAGCTCGTCGTTCACGTCGACGTACGTTTTAAGACAAAAGTAAATAAGATGAGTACGTGTAGGCATAACGCCGGCTAAATGTGGTGCTGGTTGAGCCCCGTGTTCCGCCGCACTGCCCCGGCAGCTCCGCAGCTGTGTCGGGGCTCGTCCCATCTCAACACCCGCAAAAAAGGAGGAACCGGAGCGGAGGCTTAATATTGTAATATAAATAACCACGCAAGCAGCCGTGTAGATGTATTTTATATGTCCATATATGGAAAGGCCACTCGGAGTAAGACGTGTATTTTATTTCTTTTAAAGCATTATCAGCGCCGCCGGTGTTTGCGTCCCAACCGCCCGTCAGTTACGCTAAAATAGCCTAGCTTAGCTTAGCTTAGCCTAGCCTAGCTTAGCCTAGCTGCGGTGGACCGCCGCCAGCTGACGCAAGTGCAGATATTTCCACCCGAGCTTTTTTGGCTGCTCCCATTCTCAAACCCACCCAGCGAGCTAAATGGATGCTGCACAGCCCCGGACGACACATCACATGCAAAAAAATAAATACAGAAAAAACTAAAAAATGCACAAAGCAAAAACACTTTTCAGGCTCTCTTACCTCCTAAATCTATGCAAGATTTTCGTAAGCACGGGGGCAATCAATCACAACACATGAATCTGGTGGTTTAGGCGCGCCCTTATCCTGCAGGACGTTGCTCTGGTGTCCCCTCGTCTCCGCAGGAAAAAAAATAAAGGCTTTCGGTCCCCCCTGACTGCAGATGTGTGACCGGGAATCAGCGTTTTTTTTTTGTTGTTTTTTTTTCTAAACCGGGTGGTGTCTCGGGATGCCGGCCGCCAAATGGAGCATCTCCTGTCCGCCTCTCACCTGCAGAGGACTAGCAGCCGTCTACTCTCATCGTTATTAAATTCAATAGGGGTGCGTTGACGACCGGCTACGGCACATGCGCACACGGGAAGTCAGATTTGGTCTCCCAAGGCTGTGAATGGAGATGGGGATTGAGAGGGGGGGCTGCAGGAGGAGTGCTGCACCCTCCTCCTGCCTCCCGAAGAAGACCGGCTGAAGCAACATTTTTATACAGTCGTGCAGAAAGAAATGTGCATTTTCATTGCCTGCAGCATCTTTTTGTGTCCCGTTCCCTTCCCCTCCCCCCACCCTATTTTTCCCCATCCCATCCCATTACACCCCACCCCATCCCAGCCTGCACTGCCCAAACACAATAAAGAAAGCACCCCCATAGTCTGTGAAGCTGCCATACATCACAATTATTCAGTGGGATCAGTTATTAATGGTTCTCTTACAGTATTTATGTTGTCACAGAGCATTTTAGGGCGAATTAAATGTTACTGATCTAGAAAGTGGAGTTTATTTTATAGTTTTCACTGCTAAAGTTAATGCCCAAGACGGTGGAAGAGATTTTTTTATGCCAGTTAATGCATCTAATTACCTACAAAGTTATTGGATCATCACAAACACAGGCTGTGGAAGCTACTGCGAAACACACAAAGTTCACTCTTGACCTCGGAAATGGCAAAACAAAACAACCCCACCAGCTCCACGCGTTTATTTACCAGCGGTTAACCAGTCAAGGTCAAGAAACGGCTTTCATGACTCATTTATAAGCCAACACAGGCAAGAAGTCGTAAAAATGAAGGCCGCTGAGGGTCCCGTGTCAGCGGATCCATCTCCATGACAACCGAGGAGGTGGTGCGATGAAGCTAAAAGGTCCAGAAATGGCTCATTAGCAGTTGAGTTGGGATAATTTTCCTTCAAACTACTCTTTTATGTTAGACTTAAATATGCTGACAACACCGTGAGTTGGTCTGTACTTTTATTATTGAGTAGTGTAATACATAAGTTATATCCTAATATAATCTAATGTTGATGTAATGTTAGTGTATGTAGTGTATGAATGGGAGCAGTGGGAGACAAAAAAAGTTATTGCATATTTCCTTACTTGTTTATTTGTAAAAGGTCAAAGGGTTTGGAGACTGTCCCAGTGTGCATCAGCTGCAGCAGGCAGGAAAACACAGTGGACGCTTTCCAAGGTAGACAAACACATCAATGCTCTCATTTACACCTCGGGGTAAATTTGAGTCCCCACTTCACCCCGGGCTGGTGTGAGAGGAAGCTCACAGTTAACACAGGGTGAACGTCCAAACTAAACACACATACACTCACACACAGACACACAGAGCTCAAAGAGTCAGGAGAGGATAAAGTGACTGATTATATGACGAGAATAGGACACAGATTTCATTTTCTTTGTTTTTAACAGTGTTTTTAAATGAATCAGTTCAGCCATGTGACAGGTTGTTTGGAAAAACCTTACTTTGTTTCATGCAGCAGGAACAAGACTCTTGATTGAATTAGAGTTAAATGTTTTAATGTTGTATATTACATAACTAGACTTGGACTGATGACTGTAAGTCATTCACTCCTCTGTTAACTACTAACTTCTCTCTACTATCTCTCCCAATAGCTGATAAGTGCTACACTATGTTCAGGAGATAGTCACTAACTTTAATAACTAATAATAACTAATAACTGAACCAAAATAGAAATGTTGCCGTCTGAAAAACAAAAAAGCTTTTCCACATTACAAGCAGTCTGTTGATCCAATGTTTATCTAGAAAAATGTTCATTAGAGAAGCTTTAAATTAGCTGTTTTTAGTTTTCTTTGGTTCAATCACTATCATTATGTCAGTTTTAGAACCTCATAGTCTTAAAAATTATTTATAAAATGTCAAAAACACAACTTTGCATCTTTAAAAATGTCAGTAATACTCTATAAAATTCATTGGTAACTCGAAAAGTCATCAAATTAATCTTTTATAAGTTTCATACTCAAACTAAGAAGTGTTACAACCCAAGTTAAACATAAATCCCTTAATTAAAGTTTTCACATGACGTGTCTGCGGTATGCAGTTTGGAAAGTACCCTCTTATCCTAATGTAACACACATGAGCTTTTTTTGTGCATGAATGCTTTTGGTAAACCGGCGGCTCAATAAAAAAGACAGACACGACGTCTCCAATGTGAACAGGCCGATGTTCTTACCTTTCTTTGGAGACGGCTGACTTTCCGGTGCCCTCTCTTTGGATTTTTTTTGGACGTCAAAGGCATTTTTCATCTGGGATACTTTCATAGTCGGACTCTGCTCCGCCACCTGGACCTGAGCTTTGGGCCGCTCAGGTTTGGCCTGGCACTGGTGTCTCTGCATCTGATTAGTTTCTTTGATAATTTCCGCCACGGGCTTGTACGAACCCACCTCACCGCCACTTCCTGAATCCCTGTCAGCACTGTATTCAGTCCTGTCTTTGGCCTGTGTGCTGACTCTCTCAGTTTGGAGCTCAGGGTGAATTTCTCTTCTCCGTGAACAAGCAGGTTTCGCTCTACGGATTTCATTGTCTGATGTGGCCTCGGGTGTGTGCAGGTTCTCTGCGGACACGTAAGGATGTTGAGATTTTTTTGCAACAGGAGGCGGCGAGCTCTTAAACCTGGATCGTCTCTCCAGGAAAACCCTCCTCTGCAGCATGTCCAGGTTATGCAGATCTTCCTCCGGGCACTGTTTTTCGATGCGTGAGCAGTATTCAAAGTCAATCATATCGCCGTACCGATCATCCATTTGTCCGAGCGAGAGATTCTCCCATGGACTGAGGTCCACTGACAGTGGCCGTCTGCTGGTTGGCATGTAAGTGCCTCTTTCGTCCCACAGCAAGCACATATCCTGATTAACTGGAGGTTTGCATGGAGGATCTTTGTTAAAATGAAAAGTGTGTCTCCTCTTGACCCGCTCCTCAGAACGTGGATGATCTTTGTGTCTTCTTTGCACGTCTGTAGACATTAGTTGAGCAGTTTTGAGCTTAATGAATGGGTTTTTAGGTTTCTTAGGAACAGGCGGCGGTGGACCTTTAACTTTGGGCCTTTCTTTTAGCGTGGACTCATCCTTCAAATCACACAAGGTGTGAGAGGCGTCGCGCGCCATCTGTGAATTTTCCATACTTGTGCTGGGTTGGGTTTCTTCTGATGTGTCTCTCTTCGGCGATAGATGAGTTATAGGTGGAGGGGTAATGACGGCAGTGAAAGTAACAAGCTCGCTCTCCTTCTTTAAGCATGCGACCTGTATCTTGCCATCGCTGCCTTCATTCCCTGGCAGAGGGATCGAATTGCAATGTTCCAATGTAAATGAAGGACTGTCTTGCAGAAGTGGTTTTGCAAAGCTGTATGACTTGTCCTCTGAGGGTTGAGAGTCGTCTGCTTGGCTTTCCTCCTTCTTGGTACAGCTAAGTGAACCTGCTTTAGCCCTTTTCGAGACGACACCAGCAAATCTGGTGAGAAGGGACTGGTCTGCTCCCGCTTGTTGTTTTTGTGCAATAAATCCTGAGTTGTGGCTTTCCTTATGTCGATTTCCTGATTCTCGTAAAGGTTCTTCCTTTTCCAAGTGTGGTTCCCAGTTGGACTTCCTTTCTCTCTCTCCACCCAGCTCCTCCTGGACTCCTTCACCATGCACGCTTTCCGAATCCTCGGTGCCCCTCGATCGTTTCTTTTCACTGCTGTTGTTTTGTGCTAACAGGCGCTCCTTAGTAATGTTAGTAGAAACTGCACCCTTGCCGTGGTCATTCAAGTTTTGCCCCCTCTCAGCGTTTGCTCTCCCAGTTGTCTCTGCGTGGGCAGCTCCAACACGACTGACTCCTTTTAGCCGACACCTGCTGCCTGTCACTTCAACCAAATGTTGACCCATTTGCCTCTCAAAACAGGCTGAGGGTGAGCTCATCGCATGTGCTTCCACAGTGTCAGCCGTCACTGGGACTGTACGAGAGTTTCCTCTGTTGGCCTTCTCAATGCCCCTTTTTTGAGGGGTATTCCCAGAAGGCTGCAGATGGTCATCGTCACTGTAGTGAACGGAGGCATCTTCCTCAGCTCCTCTTTTGATAGATGATTGAAGACTTTCTGTTTTTACCTTGCTGCCAAAAGCGTGGCTATTTTCCCCACCACATGAGGTCCAAGTCTCATCCTTCTCCAGCACCACAAAGTCTCCCTCGTTGGCGGGATCGCACAAGGTTGTTCGAGCATCAGGACCTACCTTGGTACCGCCAAGTTCAGTATTTTTCTCTTTTCCCTGCTCCTCCATAGCTGCGGTCTCAGTACAGGCCACAGCCTTCTTCTCAGAGCTTTGCTTTCTTTTTGAAGCTTGTCTTGTCTCCTTAGGGTTCAGGACACTTTTTGACTCCTCTACAGTTCGACTGCCGGTCCGGCTCACCCTGTCTCCACCCACCCTCTCTCCCCTGGTGTTCAGAGGGTGCTCCCGCTGACCTAGAGGCCTGATTGGCTGCCCAGTTTGGGGGTCTGTACGTGCAGAAGTGACTGTGATCTCGCCTGTTTGCCCAGTGGCCGGGCCGCCGCCGCTGATCCCACTAATCCCACCAATACTCTGAGGGGTCGCAAAACTGCCACCGCCCTGATCCCTGCTCTCATCTTGCTCCGCTGCCTCCGACTGCTCCGTCTCTCCGGTTTGCTCGGACCAGTCTGAAGTATCAAAAGACTCTTCATCCTTTTCCGACAGCTTCTCCAGCTTCTGGCCCATGGTTGCTGTTCTGTCTTGGCATTAGGAAAAGAGGGAGACAAATGTCAAGACAGCGCAGTAGCAGATTTATAAGTAAGTCACAACAGTGCAATGAGGATGTCCCGCCTACCCATCCCAATGTAATGAAATCACACAACAGGCATTGCTGTCTATTTTTAACCATCTTGAGTCTTTCTCTATTTTTGTATATTATTCTACACTTCTCACACTCGCCCTCCCAAGGCCCTTCTGTCTATCTCTCCCTATTCTGTTGGACAGGAATGCCGTGGTGGCTATAATTAAAGCTGGTCTGATGGCTGACAGTGAGTCAGGAGGCCAAAAAGGAAACAGGAGTGAGATAAGAGGTCAGCCGTCAGGTGGCAAGGTCAAAGAAAGCTCTCAGGGAAACGGCGATCAAATGAATGCAAACACATGAATTACAAATCAGTTCAAATCATTTTGATGCTCGCTGAAAAGAAATTAATATGTTCTGAATTTGTATTACATGTGAATCTGATATAATTCTGTAAACATGTCCCTCCAGTGCCAGCACAGTGTGAGACATCATGCACTGTCAATTACTGGTTGGAAGACAAGGCGTGTTTGTGCCGCCTGTGCTTCCCCCTCCAAACTATCTGAATGTTGATGGCTGTTTTGGTTACAGGGTCTACAGAAAGGTCACCTGGAATACGTGATTCAAGTCACAAGTGCTCCGACTCCCGAACCGAATTGTTTGTCCGGGGCTCGATGAGATGAGTTTAACTACCGGCATGATGGATGGTGGAAGAAAGATTATTTCAAAGGGAACAACAGCTCAACGGACTTTAAAGTGGCACGCGGAGTATTTTTAGCTCACAAACAACTAAATGTGCTCAAGTCTCGCCACACCAGGTGGGTTTCGCGGGGAGTGTACACTTGAGTTAATGTCAACGAATCGGGCGAAATGCTAACCCGCCGTTCTCTGATTTCGTCCGCCGAGAAGGTGAGCGAGGAAAGAGAGGTCACCGAACCTCTTCACCCCACATCTGCAATCATGCGCTCCACCGCTTAAGCTATTTCAAGCCTGAGAGGCGTTGAGTGACACTTTCCCTTCCAGCCTATTTAACCAACACGCACGTCTGTGGAACGTAAATGTAAATATTCCCCTCGAAGCTCAGCACCTGTGCACCTATAAATTATAGTCCTTGTTCTCTATACCAGTGGGCAGAAAGATTGTGGAGTACAAGCTCAGTTAATTTAGCGGAAATACAGCTTGAAAAGTCCACATATTGAACCAGCTGTTAACATCTGAACAGCACATGTTGAGAAGACCAGTACGCAAATGAGCTGAGATACTATCCAGAAACGTAATATGATTAAAAGACATGTCATAGCAACACAAATGGTCAAAATAGACATATAAAAGTAAGACAGAAATGATAAAAATTGATAAATGAATGTAAAATAAGAAATATATGACAAAAACAGAGATGAAAACTGATAAAATATTAAAATTGACAAGTGAAAGTAACAAATAAATGGCAAATATATATATAACATTTGTAACAGGTATATAATTGTTATAAATATATCAAACTAATCAAGGGTTTAGATAAATAGCAGTGCTGGTGATGGGGGTACTTGAGTTCACCTGACGGGACTTTGAGGACACTTCTGACAAAAACAAGTAATGCACAACCGTCCTATACAACACAGTCGGGTGATTAAAATCTGCATAAGTTTTACACTTGAATTGGCCCTCATTTGACCAAATCAACGCGCAGCTGCCTCCTGTTTTTTCACTTACAGCATATAAAGTGTTTCTTTTGCGTCACGGCGCACACGCACACGCACACGCACACGCACACTTCTTCCCTCCTTTCGTTGTGCTGGAGCTCAGATCGTCGGGTACGATGCTGCTCGCTGACGGCTCCACAGATGCGTGTGCTCGGCGGGTTTGGTGTATCTGAGGTGTTATTTTGGGACGGATGTGTTATGATGGCAGCAGTGGGAGGCATGTGTGACATTGGCTGGTGAGACTTTCTCCATCTCTGCCTCTCTGTCTCCCCCTCCCCATTCTCGTGTCTCTCATGCCTCCAGTACTGAGCATGCACTTTATGAGAGACTTGTGACTCTTTGTGCACAAACTATTAACCATCGGAAAAAGGTTTTTGTCTTCGACCCTGACAGAATACTGTGTCTTTTTATTTTTAGAGAGCACGACGTGTTATGAGCCTCAAATTCAAATGAGTCAGTACGACAGTGCAATATTCACACACACAATCTAGTTTGGCAGTAAAATTTTCACAGCATTCAGGTAATAAAAAACATAAATGTGCTGCTGGATTAATGCAATGTATCAGCCCATAATAAGTGTACTGTAACATCACATACAACACATGCACCTCTGGACACCTTCAGTGAAGATTCTTGTTACTGAGGTAGACAATATTCGCTTAAACATGTAATGTCTCATCCAGGCCTGCTACTTTAACCATGATAATCAAAACAAACTATTCTTAACAATACTTCAAACATCTCACTTGTTCTAACAGACTGTCTAGTGTATATATGTGTGTGAAGTATATACTTACTGAGGCCAGTGCGCTGCCTGCCTGTCGTCCTGCGGGACTTTGGTCTTTCTGGGAGATCCTCTCCTTCGGCCGTCACCTGCCACTGTGAGGTCAGACTGCCTTCATTTGACTAATTCAATAAAAGCGCTCTGTCCCGTCCATTTATATAACAGAGCAAGTGAAAGCCAGAGGCAGACAGATTCAATCAAGCATGTGCAGAGTACTGCACTAAAGGTAAATGAAAAAGCTATTTCAGACACAAGGCCTTTCCCATGATCGATTTTCTTTAAGCGTCTAATGTACGAGTGATAATATTTACTTAATATTACGTTTAAAAGTTCCAGTTGATGGAGACAGTGAAAAAAAAAGAGATTATGCAGAGGAAATGGTTTATTTCCATGATAAACATTAGACTGGACATCATTTTAACAAAATGTAAAAAAAAAAGTGCATTACACATGAACATTGGCAATGTACAGTACAGTACACAAAAGTTAACATGAAAAAAAAAACAATTAATGTAACAAAAATCTTACTCCCAGGTAGGTTTTTTCTCATGTACATTTGCTGCTCGTCTCAACCTCATTTGCTTTGGGGCAGACTTGTGCTATATAAATACACTTTATAAATGCCTGGATCCCCCTTTTAACTTCCAATACATCTTAATATCCTTCCTTAATATCCTCACAAAGTCCTCAATGTCTGGCTCTAAAGTAGGATTGTCAGTTTGTTGCCTGCTGCCTGGGAATAATGAACAAAATTAATCTGTTGCCACAATTAATCAGGCCTGAAGCCATTTGAGATGGCCTGAAGTTGTCTTTTTTTTCTTGCTGTGGTACAAACACGAGAACTTAATCATGAATACTTGTCAATACACAGTAGCATTATCAGTGCTTTTTCTTAATATCGGCCACATCTGCAAGCTAATGTTCTCAATAGCAAATTGTAGAGAAAAATATGTACACACTGGTAAATTTCAAAGACTTAAATTAACCCTATCTAATGTCTGAATGTAAATGATAGTTCTCATTCCAGCAAGTAAGGTTCTTCAGCCAGCTATTGAACCAATAGGGTGTACCACAAGTTTCAACAATATCAAACAAATACGATATTATTATAGGCTATCGATAAATGGAAGTCCATCAAGTATGCGTGTTCTGTGGTGGAGGAGGCTGCCTGTGCATGAGCTCGTGTGTGTGTTTGCATACGTTATATTCTGTGTGGAGTTATACGCCGCATGGAGCGGAAGTATTACTGGGAGTGAGGGTGAGTGATGTACAAAAAAAACAAAACAAAGGCCAGACCATCAGCACGCTCACAGAAACTTTTGCAACGCCTGTGATGCTTTATGACGGAGCTAAGGCCGAGGTTAAGGCACTTAAATGCAGAAAGCAATTTGAAAAATGAAGCAGACAACCGAACGTGGCGCTGTGGTCTGGGAACGCAAACGAGAAGGATTTTAATGCTCATGAATGTCACACGTTGATCAGGCTCGTTTGTCGAGAACTTAAATCGATGAACTGATCGAAGACTAATTAAAAGGAATAGTTCAACATTTCGGGGAAACATCCTCAATGGATACTGCTCTTGTGTCTGTCAGTAAAGATGAGTTTAGTATAAAGACTGGAAACAGGGTGAAACGGCTCATCTATCGGAAGGTAAAAGAAAATCCAACAACTCAATGTTCACATCTGGAAGAATAAAAAACAAACAAAAAAACAACTTGTTGTCGTTCCTGGATTCTTTTTTTCCAGTCAAATCCAAATAAAACAAATGAGATGTAAAGTGTCAGTCTGTGTTTGTGGAGGAGGACCGGACGCTTCCCCGTCTCCAGTCTGCAAAGCTAACCAGCTCCTAAGATCTCAGTGAAGCACATTCCCCAAAAATAATTCCTTAAATTTGTCTCTCACAGCCTGTTGAAAGCTTACCATGCTTCTTCATTCCTATAGCTGCAATATTTATCATGGTATCTTTGATTCAGTTTGAAATGCTTCTATTTCAAAGAGGGTGGTATCAGATGCTGTTAACAGCTTTCTATAAGTGCCTTATGTTGCAAAATGCTCCGATGGCCACGTGAGGGGAAGAACAGGTTAAAGGCAAAACCAAATTATTTAAATCTAACTAGCGGAGCAAACCTGCAGCTCCCTGTGGTCCTCATTGAGGGAGGAGAAGGAACAGAGGATGCATTGTTGTTGTTTGTCAAAGTTTCTACTGATCCAACTAAGTCTAAATCTACAAAAAAAGAAAAAAAAAGTACAATAACCCCGTGGTAAAAGAGGATTAAATAATTTGCATTCATTCCTTGCACAGTTTTCGTTTCTTCTGCAGCACTCGGAGCTTTAAACACGGTAGTAACACTTGCATGTGCTTTTCCTGCGTACAAACAGGACTCATTCAGTATCATTCTAGCACACCCAGCGTGCCAAAAACAGTAAGAACACAACATCAACACAACAACTTGCAGAGCTAACACCCTGTGGCACAGCGACTTTGGATTGGTGGCACAAAAAAAAACACATGCATGAAACTGTCTGGACATGTACAAAAAATGCAAATGAGAAAAAAAGTCTTGAAGGGACTGACTGCAGGGGTAGAAAAGATGTGAGGTCAAAACCCTGTGAGTGTTGGCTCCTGCAGGTTTTCTTGATAAGTTACTTGTTTTATACTGAAAATAAAGCAGATACTAATTTCAAATTTTCAAACTTGAAACAGATTTAATTCAGTAATTTGAATATCTGAATAATAATAATTGGAGTTTTAATTAAATTTCACGAAAACTGGAATTAATTAACAAATGTGGTGCAGCCTCTGCTTTCGATTACAAAGGTCTGACGATAACAAGATAAAATGAACCGTACTCACAAGGATGGACTCTACACCGCAAACGTAACTATTTCTTTGAAGCATTTAGAGGTTAGTTTTTATTTCTTATGCTGCTTTCTGTTTTAGTATTACCAAATTAATTTGATTACATGTAGCTACAGATCTGAAATATGGCTATGCACTGTGTGAATGGATATTAAAGTTGTGCTGAATCCATACAGGATTAGTGTGCCTTTGTAAATGTTTGTGTTTAGACAAATGTAGCTTGTAGTGTTTTTTTTTTTTTTAAATGTGAGTAAGCCACACTTAACCAGCCTCTTAGATGACTACCCAGGTGCAGGCTGGGTAAGGAAGTAAGAAAAGTCCATGTAAACTGTGCTGAGCTTCTTTGCCATCTAAAACCATGAAGGTGATCAACTGGACCTTCAACATGATATATGGCTTTGGTTACATCAGGAGTGATCTGACCGAGGGTGGGAAATCAAAATGACACTGAAGCTTCTGAATGTTTCCCAACATCTGAATGATGAAAGTAATGTCACATTTCTTGGAGGTTATTTCCTTTCATTCGCTCTTTCAGATGAGCGGTTGGGTGCGATTCAATGAATTTCATCTCAGGAACAATCGCGCCTTTTGTTGTTACTGAAACTGAAAGCCAAAAGTTTTTTTTCCTTCCTTCCTTTTTTTTTTTTTTAAATTTTTATTTTTTTTTAGTATTTCAGTATTTCAAAAAGTCTGTAAAGATTAAAGAAGACATTAATGTTTTTTCTTCCTAAGCTTGTTGAAGATATGTTTTGTAATACTGCAGAGTCATGCGTGAGCTAAAGTGAGTGCTTTAAGTACATGATTACATTATCTTTAATGGAGGAGGGTGGGGTGAGCCAGCCACTGAGCAGAAACGACAGAACAGTCTTTGACCAAAACAGCCCGAGATGCTTGTGGTCCGAGGTACGACGATTTACAAAGAGGCATAAAAAGGCTCACATCCTTTTAAAAAAAAATGATTATGCGTTCACATGAAATGCCCTCTCAATGCAAAAGCAGCTGCAGCAGGTAAAATATAAGTGAAGTGAGGATTCAGTCGTCAGTGGTAATGCGAGGTGATGCCAAATGCAACAGGCTCAACTGCAAACATTCACTGAGCTCCTATACTGCTGATGAGGATTGGAAAACATACAGTACACTGACAGAAGCTGAAGTTAAATCAGGTATTTTTCTTTCCTTCAACATCAAAGTGCTTGCTATCGCTTTCTCAGAAGTTAGAAACCACTGCCGTCTCCTGTCTCGGGAATAAGCCAGACCTGTCTGATGAGGGTAAAAATGGCAGCACAACGCTCGTCTCCACCAGGCTGTGAGGAAGAGTGATGATCCTGTAAGTGGTGGGGGGGCCAGCAGGCTCAGAAGAGGCCTCAGTCATGTCTGAGGGACAAGTGGAGGACACTGGAAAGCCTTCAGCCCTTACTTGGCCAGAAGCATTCAAGCTTTTATGATTAAAACAGCCAACCTCATCTGGATCTTAATGCCAGCAGACAATGACAGGACACTCTCTGAACGCAGAGAGGGCTGTTACTGTTGAGACAGTGCAGCTACGAGGCTCGGGACGAGACAGTACAGGTCAGAGAAGAGCTTTGTTTCTGCTGTGACACCACAGTGGCAGTCACCTAAAGGCCCACGGCCATCATAGTGTACCTGTTGGAGGCAGTGGTAAGCCTCCTCCTTCGTCTCAACCACGCTTGGCCCAGTGCTTTAAGGCAGGGGCCCCACTGGGAGCTGGCCCTCCATGGCCAGGCTCGGCAGCTTGTCGAGCTGCTCTGCCCTCTGTCGCATCAGTTCCAGACCAAATTCAATCCCCAGTCCTGGCATCTGCAGCTGGGCCAGAGCCTGTTGCTGGAGCTCTGCTGCATCGCCAGCTTGTAATTTTAAACCCTCAGCAGCAGTCGCACTGATGGCCCCTGTACCCTCCCTTGATATTTGTTCTCCAACGTTGTCCCCCTGTGGTTCGTCCATGTCCTCCGTCTCCACCGAGCAGCGGTCAGGTGGCGCCTCCTCACAACTCATGGGCGAAACCGGTTTCTGATGGGTGGTTAGTTGGACTCCGGGAGTGCAGGTCGCACAGCGGTACAGATGGCTGCAGGGCTGGACCAGGTTAACTGCAGGGCCCTGCAGAGACTGCAGCATCGGGGTGGAGGCAAAATTGGTCCCAGGTGGATCTATGCATATCGAGGGGACAGTGCAGTGGCGAGAGGGGTTAAGGCGGTGAGAACGGCCTCCTGCTGGACGGTCACAGCGCCGCCCTTGTGGTAGACGCAGACAGTCTTTACAGGACTGATAAGAGGGCTTCACTTTTAAGGGGTTTCCTGTGCTAGCACTGTCCTAAATGGAGGAACGTTAGAACAGAACACAGTATATGGTCAGGGGCATGAAGAATATCTAAAATATGATTATAAAGATGATAATATAAAATAATAAATAAATAAAATAATGAAAAATAATAATCATAGGTAGTAATCACACAACATGAGTTAACCACAGTTAAAGACTATATTTTCTTAATATTTTTTCTTATATTTTCTTAACTCACGTCAAAAGCTGCAGGGCAGCTGCGCTTAGCAGCCAGTCGGTTGCTGTTGTTGGTGTTCAGGTTTGCCAGGCCTAACCGGCTCTCCTCCGTCCTCTCGCCCTCCTCCCCTGCCTTCTTCCCTTCTGAATTACCAGGTGTTTGAGCCAAGGCCGCCATCTCAGCCTCCTCTTTCTTGGCCTCTTCCTCGTCCTCTTCCTCCAAAGTGCTGAACTCGAGCCTCAGCCTCATGTCCTCCAGGGGGTCGAGGCGCCCGCACGTCTGAGCAGCCGTGCCCTCGCCGGGCAGGGCTAAATGAGCCATTGGGAAACCCTCGTCCTCCAACAGGGCGTCCCTCTCCACGTCCTCAATCTCGATGAAAACTCTTTCCATACCGAGCAGAGGGGGGCCTCTGACTGGGGTAGAGGGCTCGCTGTCAAGTGCAGAGTCTGACAAACGTCTGAAGTAATAATTATAGTTGAGAGAGTCCAGGGGCTCCATCTCCAGGCCCATGCCCCTGCAGGGTGACGCCCCGCAGCCTCCCCAAGCTTCCTCCCCCCTGAGCACCGGCGTCTCCTCCCCACCAGTGCTGTGACCAGAGGCTTGCAAATCATCAGATCCCTCCTCATCTGCTTCAGGCCTCCAAAGCTTGTTGTGGCGCTGTTTACTGTGAAGAAAAGTTTATTTTTGTTCACAAAGGAAGAAAATAACCTCACAAAGCACCATTACATTTTTACAGCTTCATAAAAAGCAGCTGGGTGTAATTAGTACCGTCACACCAAGCTGAAACTCACAGCTGCTAAGTGAAGTGCAAACCTGAGTGAAACTGCTCACCTCGCATCCAAGATCCCCTCGTACTCTGCCAGCTGTCTCATGAAAGCAGCGTTTGGCTGAGCTATACTCCGTTTCTGCTTGACAAAGTTGTAGGCTTTCTCCAGACACCAGCCATACTCCTTCATTGCATAGGCAATAACTGTAGAGGCAGACCGGCTCACCCCCATCTTACAGTGCACCAGGCACTTGGAATTGTTCTTCCTATTGGACAGGGAAAAAAAACATGGTGACGATGTAGAAATATGTTAACTTTTTTTATTTGGTGGTTTTAAGGCCTCTGTGCTGCTATTAGAACACAGTACGATCCAACTTAAGCTTTTCTGTTTTTACTTTTACAAACATCCTTTTTCACTTCAGGTTAACATGCTTAGACAGTTGCATAGCAACCAGTCTGACTGCACCATTTCAGCTCTCTCTCTCTGTGTTACTGGCAAAACTCACAGCTGTGGGAGAAAGACGTGTCCTGTGGATCACGGCTGCTGTACTCAGAGAGGATGCCTGACGTGAGACAGTCAAACTGTGACTTAAAAATGATGACTAAAAACTCCATCTATTAATACCAAAGGTGCTGTGGGAGCAGTTATGATGTTATGATGTCTTGGATAACAGCTGGTTGCTAAAATTTATAATCTGTATAATTTCTTCATCACATCTCTAACTATTCCCCCAAATCACCTAAAATCTTATTTTATTTTTAACATATAAGGTCTTACTTGGCTTTGACAATAAAGTTGTAGGTTTCGTTCCAGTGGGCCAGCAGGTCGGTGGCCTCCTCGTCGTACACTCGGACGTTGTGATAAGAGAACAGGCCCGGAAAGAAGTTATCAATCTCTCTGGTTACATTCAGGATGTAACCGACACTGCAACCAAAACAGCAACTTGTTAGTCTTTCTTCTGTCGCTTATTAGTTTATCTGTTACTCAACACATGTGGAAATAAATCAGTTTCACGTGAAGACTCAGACGGAATATGTACCAACACTGCTGCGCTGATTAAATTACTGAGTCAAAGCCATGCAGAGACATGTGCCTGTGTTTGGAACAATTTAATGTGATATCATTTTATTCTTCGCCTGCCAAAGCCTGAGATGTGAGATTTAAATTTTGCTTTATTAAATTTATTGAATGCTATCATTGTGTGCAGATCCTTTCCTGCCTTCTTGCCTGATGTAATGGAAACAACACAGGGAAAACATTCACATGTCGAGCAACAGTGTCACTGACACACTGCAGTGTAATTTTTCATAAAAGAATGATCCTTCATATGGTGCACTTTGCATTTTCAGAGCTGGATGTTGTGTTTCATGTGTCATATTGTAAAATCTGTAGTCAAAGACTTCATTAAATGAAAGATTAAACCCCAAACACAACTAAAGTTCATCTACCAAGGGAGATGAATCTACTTTACTTACAGATAAGAGAAACTTCCAGGTAAAAATATACATGTATAGCCTTTATCTAATCCTCTATAAGAAAAAAATAATAACTGTGTTTAACTCACCCACATTCACGTAGTTCTTCCAGGTTGGAGGCATTCCACTCAGAGCCCTACAGAGGCAAGAAGACAAAAACTTATTAAGACTAACCATTAAAAATGTGAGGTTAAGTCTATTTTATTGTCAGTGTAAACCATTCAGTGTGACACTATACAAGTATAAGTGTGGAGAAAGGAGATAAGACTATTTGAGAGATATCGCATAAAAATATGTAAAGTTGGCACAAAATAAAGTAGACAAACAAAGAAACGTTCTCACCAAGTACACATGGTCAAAGATGAGAGTGGCCTTGTCCATCTGGCCAAGGATCAAAAGCATCTCGTTGTCTATGAACTCTTTGTACTCTTTTAGGTTGCAGCTCATATGCTGTTCCAGCTCGTTACGGATCTGAAGACGAGAACAAAAAAAAGAAACTCTTTACATTCCTACAACAACAGCGACACACAGAGAAGCACTAAAAGTTTCACAGTGCATTTCCCACATCCATTTTTCTTTAGCATTATATAAAAGAATCAAGACCAATCCCACACATCGCTGAGGAGATGGTTTTGCACGTACTTCCTTGGAGGTGATGTTCTCCAGGTCCTGAAACATCATGATGTTGCGCAGTTTGGCTTTAATGAGACACTCGGTTCTCTCTCTTTCAGTTGGCCTGCACACAAGGAGTCAATACGTCAGAGCTGCTGTCTGAATGAACGTGGGCACAACAGTGAAACGTGTTTCCACAGCTGAAGACAAAAGACGGTAACAAAAAGGGCGACAGCTGGTGTCCAAAGCATTGAAATCTATTCCCCGACTGAGGAGGTAAACACAACACAAAACAGTGGTGTTAGAAATCAGCAGCAATTGGTCTGTTTGGCCATGTGATGCTGCTGAGTGAAGTGAATGTCTCAAATGTTATAATACACGACACTGAACGGCCTGTAGTGTCTCACCGCTCGACGAACATGGTAGGCGAGTCCGGCCGGGTGGTCTCCAGGTCGGTCATAGCATTCCACTCGTTGATGCAGCTCTGCTCTGAGGTGATGCAGCTCTCGTAGAAAGCCATCCACGTAAGAGCAATGCCCCCTGGGAAGTAATTGAAGCGCCGGGACACCTCGCATGCTTTGTGGAGGACCTGCAGGGCAGACCTGCAGAGGGCACAGACAGTTAACCATCAAAAATCACCGTCAACAAGATGGATGTGTGGTGACAGGAGCAGGGCAAATAACACCTTGGTCTCAAGAAAAATAACATGTTTTTTGGTAATTGTGATAAGTGACCAGCAGGTGGCAGTAGTGACAATGGTGAACAAATAAACTGGATCAGCAGAGTAATCGTGATGATTACACTGAATAATTATAATAAAGCAAAAATCAATAGTTGTTTGTTATTTTACAAAACCATGAAGATGTAAATAAGTTAATATTACAGTAAATACATAAGTGTGATAAAGGGACATCTGCGTTCCTTCTCATGTCTTTTTTCAATGTCTAGCATATTGTATGTATGATTGTTAAAAAAGAACAAATCAAGTCCAAATCATCACTGTTGTCCAGTCTTCATGTTACCTTTTTCTGGAGCTGCTACTTGATCCCATAACTGAGCTAACTTTACTTATCACCACACAGACAGAGATAGGTATCCATGAACATATCAAACTAAAAACACCCACAAATTTTGATTTATATCCCCAACAACAGTGGCATAAACATGGGGTATATTGGTGTACTAAAATCTGAAAACTCCACTTAAATTGAACAATTATGCTTTAAGGTCTAACACATCATCTACTCAGCGATGAATGTTCCTCCTGTTCACACACCACAACAAACGCGCAACAGTGATCCACAGGTAAACACGAAGGATTCACTCACCACATGGCCTGCACAGACACAGGCTTGAAGACATGTGACCGCCCCGCTGTGTTCACGCTGAAGCCTCTGGTGAGGAAGAGGAGGAAGAGGAGAGGAGAGGCGAGATCAGTAAGAGTCCGGGTGGAGATGATCTGGGGGATGTAAACACAGACTGGACACGGCTCGTTCATTGGGACTATTCAGGACACCGACCAGTGGAACATTCCTCCGGCATACAGAGACAGAGACAATGTTAACAGGTCAGCAAGAACCGCTCTCACACACAGAGGAAAAATGCACTAAATTTGCTACTCTGCCACTAGTGGGCAGTAAAACCTAAAAAAGGTGGCACAGGATGACCAAAACACAGAGCTGGAGGCCGACCCGAATCTGAGCAGAAAATGAGAAACCTTTGCATCATTCTTAGAGGTGCATTTTATAAAAGAAAATACACCAATTAGCTGGTTTGTGCCTCATATATTCAGCTAGTAAGCATAATTTCTTGCACCGTTTGAAGTGCAAACTGAAACTTACCCATCTCCGTCTAAGTGTATGTTGGTGTCGCTCCACAGCGGCAGCACCATCCCAATAGAGCAGTCTTTACTGTAGATTGCAAGGTTAAAGAAAAGCATTTCAATAGATCAAATCATCCCATTAAACTGCGAAAAGTAAATCTATAGAGAGAGATTCATCGTACCTGTCCTTGTCTGCGAAGTCCATTCCCAGGACGATGTTTTCCTCCGTGTCTTGATGGCCGTTGGTGTAGATGACGACCATGTAGCGCACCCGGTCTGACCAGCCGCTCTCTAACCGTACAGCCTGTGGGACGAAAAAGGATGCAAGGAACAGTGTTTGGAAGAAAATTATCCAGAAAAAAACTGCGTGCAAATATTGTGCGAAAACCTGTGTCAGCTCATGATAAAACACAAACCAGAGATCGAGCAGATGCATTCTCAGTACATAACATTTTTCAAAAATGGTTTTAACTTGAAAATGAGAAAGAAAACCAACACAAGTCTGTGAGTTTCTCTCTACTGAACTCAGAGAATGACTTCAAAATGTGCAGAATCAACACAGACAATACACGAAGCCTGTCGAAATGGTTGTTAAAGGATTATACTGACCAGTTTAATGCGATCTTCAGACCGGAGGATCTTAAACATGACCTGCAGGTGTTGAGGTAAATCACCTGAAAATGAAACACATTAAGAGTTATTTGGAAGCTGAAGGAGTGCGCTGCGAGTGACCTGGCTGTAAAGTGGTCGTCACAGTCTGGATGTCTCAACTGGATATCGACATTTTGTTCTGCTCACAAAGATCCTGACAGAGAGAAAGATTTTCTGCTGTTTTGAGTTTCAACAGGCATTACCACTAACCAAAAACTTCCTTTAACAAGCTAAAAAATGTGACCAAGTTCAGAGGGAGAACATAATGCACGCTTTAATCAGCGACAGACTTCACTACTGAAGCTCTTTCTGGAATTTCTATCAGAAAAAACTAAAGGTCAACTCCCAACTGATCATTCAGCTTCCCCTATTGTTCATTCATTGTTAGTTTTCTTCTTCAGGGGGAGGAAAAAATGTTTGCAGATTTCTGTCAATGAAAACAAATCTGCAACCTTCCAGCTGTGCGACACACTATAAATCACCAGGGATAAAAAAACACCCCATTAAAATACAGTTTAAACACGAAAACAAGACTTGTAGTTCCCCTTAGTGACTCAGCCTGTTTTGGTGTCTGTGGCTGCAGGTACCAGGATTTTGCCAAAATGAGGCTTTAGCTATTAGCGAGCAAACTAAATCTGTGCTCAAATGACCTCAGACTCAACCAGAATGTCGGATTTGGAAACGTGTGAAACAGTGAGCGTCTACAAAAGAAGCCCACCGAAGGATGTCAGAAACACACACAGAGCATTTTTATATTTAGACTGTGCAAGATTATACCACATCTGAACGTCACTTTGATGTGCAGACAAACATCAGCCCAAGCAGCAGCAGCAGCTGCGATAACACTCGACTAAATCTGCTGGAGCCGCTGGTGGAGTAATCTGCTGCTTCATATTAATCTGCTAAATAGTTTCTCCATTAACAAAGTGATGTCTTGGTTTGCAAACATCTGAAGAGGGCGAGAAATGCTGTCACGTTTACCCAAAGTGACAGCTTTACAGTCCAAACCTCAAAATGATTTAATAATGAATGAAAATGATTAACTGCTTTCCTTCAATTATTATTACAGAACAAGCAGCTGATCCTCACATCTGAGGAACTGGAGCCATGAAATGTTTTTAAGTGAAAAATGACAAAATCATTTTGTGTCAGCCACGTAATTCATGAATCATTTTATCATTTTAGCTGTACTTGTAAAACTGTTGGATACTTTTATATATTACATAATATTATAAGCTATTATTATAATCTCATATATTATTATAAAGTCTGCATAATGTGTGCACAAAAATATTAATTGATTATCCAGGAAAGTGTAATATCTTCCTGTGGATTCTAGTGAAACAACTTAAGTATAAATTTGAGCTTCTTGTACTTTCCTTAAGTACAGATAAATTCAAAATATAGATTTGTATGTTCTTCTGTTTCCCTCTTATCATCCCACATCCTCATTTCAGCTGCAGATATTAAAAGAAATTCCCTGAGCTGTCATTGCAATAGCTTCCTCCCACTATTTACTGAAAGACTGTAATGCTTGCTCTCTTCTTATAACTTTCTTCAGATCCTAATTATTATCTATTCATGGAGTGCCCGACCTTCTGGTAAATAACAGATACTGTCTGCATATCTCTTTGCAATATTAAGTCAACTCTGGAGACTTGATGTTGTTTGAAATGATTTGCGAGCGTCCCCTGTGTTCGGCTGCGGGTCGACTCAGGTCAGACTCGGCTCTGTAACGCTTCCCAACACGGTTTAGAGTAAACACAGACAAACCCACGGAGAGAAAAAGCCACCTCAGCAAACACAATTTCCCTTTTGTCTGGGGTTCATTTGTGCTGAGAGTACAGGCTAAAGAACAAGAAACAAAGCTCCTTCTGTGCCAGTGTTCCTACCTGCATGTTTGTGGTGGGTCGGGGTCTTTGGTCCCTGTGCGCTGCCGCCCTGCTGGAGGAAGAGGGCGGCTCCTTTGACCATGAAGAAGCTCTCACTGAGGCTGGAAAAAAGAAGCAGAGGTGGGCGATAAATTCAGGATGGTGTAGTACTGTAACTGCACTCTACCCAACATGTTCACACCAGGTTGTTGTTTACCAGTTTAACCATTATTCCTCGTGCGTCACTCTGGTGAGTCAGTGACTACTCCATTGTCTCCCCTCGTTCTCTTCTAAGGAGGACATTTAGTGAGAGGATGGACTGAAGCGTGACGGGGGAGTGACTTATTAATCTATCCATACATGCCTCACACTGCTCAACCCCTCTGTATCTCTACAACCTATCTTGTTCTTTTGTTTTTGCTTTAGACCAAAAGGGAGAGAAGAAGAAGAAGAAAAAGAAGAGAGAACATAAAACAAAAGCTCGACCAAGGCTGGATGCTCTTCAATTCAAAACTCCGACACCACTGTTTCAAAATAAAACTACACAAAAGTTGTGTGGGTGTTTCTTCCATCTGTGACAGATGCTTGTTTTCAGAAGCAACTTTAAGCTGCATTGTTTTTTCAAATATTCTCAGATCATGTATTATACTCAGCTCATCTAAATCAACAACAAGCCTTTTTCCTTTGTATTCACTTGTCCGCAAAACAATTACATAAGCAGACAACCACAATCCCAACCATTAAAATGTGTCTGGATGACTTAAAGCTCATTTGAACTTTTTATTGATATAATTCATCATAAATGCTGATTGAGATTGAGTCCACACATCTATCCATCCATCCATCTATTCATCAATCCATCTATCCATCCATCCTAATCTATTTTCACTATTTTCTGGTGATATGTGGGTTAGGGTTAGAGTGAACTACAGAGGAATTCAGGACCTATGTGTTGCAGCAAATAATAAAAATTGGACTTGAAATCACGTTTTAAAATTTGCAATGAAAAAAATTGAGGCGGGGACATGAAATGGCTGCAGTCAGGATGCTGCAGGTACAGCGAGCATCCAGGTGTAGACGTACTGCGTACTTATTAAGCTCTCGCTGGTTCATTGAGCAGGACAAGATGCTCATCGGAGACTCAAAGTCAGCAGAGTCCTGATGCAGTGACTTTTACAGCCCTGTGTTTTTACAGCATGATTAACAGACCCGAGTCACGACAGTCCACACGTCCTCGGCCTTGAAAAACGTCCCCTCCTGTCCAACCTGCGTCGAGCGCAGCACTTTCGGTCCTGACTTTTGTTATGAAGGCTGCAGGGAGCAGGAGGAGAGCTTTAGCGTCTTTTCTCACACAGAACAGAGCGAGGCTTTGTTTGAACGCACTCTCCTTCCCCACTCAACCAACACGAACGCACAAAAGCCTGGTATGGCTGAGTGGGACCGTCACAAGACCTTTTGTTTCAGCTCCACTGCTACGTGGCATCATCGCTTCTTTTCAGATTTACGCACGAGATGACACAGCAAACGCAGCACAAGGCCTGTTGTGAAATAATAACTCCTCAAAAAACACCTTGGGAGACGTTAGTGGATTTCAAACTCCTTTGCATGATAAATCTTGATAAAACTGAATCAGTCTTTTTCTTATGATAGACAGAAATGGTGATAAGATTAAAGAGAAATAAAAAATAAATGACTTTTTCTGAAACTTAAAGACTATTTGACACATTTTCCCCTAGAATTAAATTATAGAAATCTTTGAAATGTGATCACAATGTGAGATTTAATGCTTTCAAAGTAAACTAATCACATTATAACACCCAAGACCCAATAGTGCCTCTGTGTTATCCAAGAGTTTCCCCATCGATTCAACTTTCAACTTTCCTCTTTGAACTTACATGCGACAGATCTCCCGCTGAGTCAGGGCTGCTTTCTCCACAAAGTGAGGCAGCACGGTGAACACGGCTTTATGCGAAGGTTTCACCACCAGATGCATCCTGCGAGCAGTCAGTAGTGGACTTTTTATTAGACAAGAGCTTCTCCTCTCGTCAACATCCCTTCATCCGTCCTCTGCACCTGCGTTTTCCCGGCCGTGGTCGCAGCCCTCTCTGAGCAGCATACTTCAGTTTCTCTCCTCTCACCAAGTCCTTCCTCTTTTCCTGCCCTCAACTTTCTTTTCCATCTCTGAAGTGTCCTCGCCTGTGCTGCCCTGTCCTCTCAGTCAGCCCCCCCCCTCCACAACGCTACCATCTCCTCTTCACATCAGCAATCAGCTCTCCCTATGCAACACTCTGACACAAAGCCATCATTCATGCAGGCGCTGGGGGGGCGGTGGAAATGTTGCTTGGCGTCAAACTCTCATCTGACATGCAGAATCCTAAATTAAGACTCCACGTGGGTGAATAACTGAGCCGCAGAAACATGTTACTCATTGAGACCCTCCCGACGAGGCATGACACGACTGTTTCAACTGTGAATGACCCATATACACACACACACACACACACAAACACAAACACACACAGTGAGCACAAAACACGGTCTGTGCCAAAAGCTTTGCTGACACAGATAATGACTTTTGTGACGTCGCTTTGATTAGATGAGAGCTTTGTGGTCCAAGCAGGAACGCGTACTCTCTGTTACGTAACCAAGTGGAGGAAACATTTTCGAAAACCTGTCACGTTAAATCAGCCGGGCTTCAAGCTGTTCTTGTTTTCTCTGCCTGGTAACAGTGAGAAACCATTATATACGGTTTGAATCTCCAAGATCGAGGAAAAGCAGCTCATCAGCCGCCAAAATGGTTTGTAATAATCAAGGCAGCCTCATCCACTACAGACAAGTAGTGTCATCTAAAGTGTGTTTTATAGAAGCATCACTTCCACACACACACACACACACACACACACACACACACACACACACA
>JAOXYL010000042.1:15620011-15634258 GCA_028564955.1 Terapon puta | reverse complement strand
ATAATAATAATAATAATAATAATAATAATAATAATACAAAACTATGATTGCCAGGGACAAAAATGCACGAATGCATAAATGAACACGATATGTCTTTTTTGTCCAGGATTTATGAAATCAGTGTCTCAGTCAGGGTTGTGGATTTAAAATTTCTGTCTCTGTCGCTTCTCACAGCCTGGATGGAAGGTAAACAAACCAGTCCAAGTGTGCCTCTGCTCTCATTAGACATGGGAAGTAGGCCTTCCCTCAATTATCACTCTCTGCCTGTAATGAGATGTCCGCTGTTGTTCTTCACCCATCACTGCTCAGGATTCGGTCCACAGTTAAACACTCAAACATGGCGTCTGCAGCAGCCTGGGAGTTAACATACTTTCTTTTTTTCAGTCGTTCTCACTTTGCTGGTCGATCTGCTGCTGTGTGTCGTCCCGTTTGGTGGTGGTGGTCTTTTAATCTCCAGCCTTTACAATCAATTTCCAGAATACACGTTGAATCAGAGTATTGTTATGGGAACTTTTATTCAAACTCTTCATGATATACAGCATAAAGAGTGGTTAACTGACAGTAAAATGGTTGCACTAATATATTCATATATAGACCATATACACAGCACATTCAAGCCCCAGTTAAGATGCAAAAAATGTGACCATGTTTCAAACTTAAAGGTGCTTTGTGGACTTTTTCCCCCCTTTTAGCTATGAAGCAAGATCCCAATTTTGTTTGCTGCATGACACGTGATCCTGCCAAAGATTTCACACTATGACTACAATTTACCAGCAAGAAAAACTTTGCAGGTGTTGTTAGGAAAACAATGAGATACAGTAAAAACGTTTATTAGACCTCAAAGATACATGCATTTTGGTGAGCTTCTCCCCTTTCCTTTTGGAGATTTCACAGATTCTGGATAAGACACATTAAGATCTTCCAGTGGGCTTTCCCCAGGATAACAAACCAAGAGGTTCTGGAGTGTCAGCAATGCGTAAGCGAGCCTCGTCTGTCCAGCCGGGATGCTGTGTGGGTGGACAAAAAGTATTTTGTTGCTGATTTCTACGAGGAGAAGACTGAAACTAATTACAGCTCCCTCCTGAGAAATCTACCTTGACAGTGGAGATCACAAGCTTCTCTTCAGTCCTGGCTTTCTTTACCATCTTATGGCTGGTGACTGTTCTGCTGTGGGAACAGATGTCGTCACAGACAAAGCTTTGGTGAAAAAATCCACCGTCCAATGTGTCTTGGTGGAACTTTTTAAATGTCGGGATAAGAGCTTCTACAAACCACAGCACAAGAAGAACCTGGCCTTCAAAAATGACATGGTGGAGCACATCCACTTGTTGCTTCAGAAGGAGGCAAAGAAATACAGGAAAAAACGAGTCTTCCTCCAAAACCTGAAGCGTCTTGAAGGCCCAAAACAAGAACTCAAACTGAGCCGGGAAGTGTGCTGGCCACTCAAAGACAAACTGAACGAGGCTTTGCTGAACACCTGGCTGGGTAGAGAGGGTCTGATGAAGGACGGACAGATTGCTTTGTTGGCCTGCAGCCTCATAGCCATAGAAATAATAAACTGCCTCAAACCTGCTGTGAGGTTTGCAGCCAACACCAAGCCTGGAGATGAGACTCCATACAGCCTCAACATTCCCATCCCAAGGGACTAAAAAGAGGCAGAAAGAGAGCTGACCCACCTGGAGCTGCCTCTGGAGGAGCAGCGAACACAAGCCAGAGCGGAAGTCTTCTCTGCAGAGATCGTGATGGAGCCACTTAAAACTAAGAACAAGAACACATTCTTCTCTTGGCGCTCTAAACTGATCAGAAAGAGGAGGACATAGATACCACCCTTCTCCTCAACCCCTTACAATTCTTCTTAAATCCTCTAGCTATTCCAAATCCCTGTTCTTACTTTAAACTCTAAGAATGGCATGGACTTGCTCATGACTGGGTTTAAAAAAGTTTTTTATTTCTTGTGTTTCTTTGCCTGCACATTTTTCCCGATTCATAAATATGCGTGTAGAAAAGTGGACCTGAGTTGATTCCTGATTAAATTAAAAGATTCCATAAGCTTTTAAAGACACTCCAAGGATATCCTGGAACAAGAATACAGAACACTGACCCCAAGGCATCTGGCTATCACATAGAGGCACTTAAAACTAAGAGGAACTAATTCTTCTTTTGGCTCTCATAACTAGTCAGAAAGAGGAGGGCATAGATGTCATCCCCAACCCTTACATCCCCCATTCCTCCTCCCTTTTGAAAATGGTCTTTTATGACTGGCTTTTAAATTTTTCTGTATTGCTTGTATTCATTTCTGCATAATTTTTCTGCTTCATTGTTGCATTTAATAAATATGTATGCAGAGAAGTGGAATTGAGTTGATTCTTGAGAAAATGAAGTGATTAAAGTACTCTACTAGCACTTAATATACTCCGGAAAGGGCAGGACCAGTAGGCAACAGAAACAGAAGCAGAAGCAGTTTGGATTGTATCAGCATTGAAGAAAAATTAAAGGTAGTCATTGATTTTTATGAAAATCTATATTTACAGTCTCCATCAGTTTATGGCCATCATGTGTCAATCCAGTATTTTCAAGACGTGTGTGATTAATATTATGGATTTGTACATTTACAGCTGTTGTCCTGCAGTCTGCATTGATTTGGACAATTCATGGGCCATTGCTGTACATACTAAAACATGAATCAAGAGATAGGAGGGCATGCTAAGGCTACTGCATTATGTCATAAATATAGGTCAAATATACATCAAATCCTTCTGTCCACACATCCTGTGGTCACATCAGCTGATTGGCCCTCAGCAAAGATTTTCAGAGTGGCAAAAGTAATACCGACATGGACTCGGAGGTAAGCCAAATATTGTTCTCTGATTTGATTTTTTTAATTTTACATGCAAATTACTCATCTTGCTAACATATATCTAATTTGCATTTTCATGCAAACATCATCGAAACAGCTGTTTTTTTATGCTGTACTGTAATTGCTGTGCAATTTGTTCACTGAACACTCCACCTCTGAAACTAATAGCCTCACAGTGAAGTGTGTTGATTCAGGCTAACTGGACCTCTGAATATTTATTTGGATAAGTGATGCAGTGAGATCCAACTTATCCTTCACCCTTTAGAAACAAGAATGCAACAGGCCTTTCATCCACTCATCATATGTTGAGAAATATTCTGTTCAGTCTGCTCATTATTATTGTTGTTTAATTTATTCATTATTTAATTTGCTTTGCCTTGTTGACCAAATGTCTTATTTAGCCCAAAAGTGGAACCAGTCAAAGTAAAATTAAATATTAAGTATAAAATACTATGATTACAATGACTAAAATCACAGCTAAAAATGAATATTTATATTAAAGTCATTTTCTATTACCACATCAGTTAATCACATAATTGATAATTACAGCACTGAGACTCAGATTCAATGCCAAAAACATATGGAGCAACTTTAATAAGCAACAGGCACATGGCCTCATATATAAATACAAGATGTCATATTTTTCCAAGATTTATGAAATCAACATTTAAAATGTGCCACTCCAACCAGGGCTGCACAGTAAACAATCTTACAAAATATCCCTCTGCTGCATCTCACTGCTTGGATGGATGAGAAGCTAAACAAACCAGTGCAAGTGTGCCTCAGCTCTCATTAGAAATGGGAAGTAAGCCTTCCCATCATTCCCTGCCTGTAATGTCCCCTGTTCTTTTTTGACCATCATTACTCATTGGAGTGTGTCGCCACATTTGATTGGCAAGTTGCTGTGGTCCTTTGCACCCCAGCCTCCTGGTCTATACCGGACTCTTGCATTCCCCTGCCTCGAGTCTCAATGGGCAGCATCAACGATGCAACCCCAGCCAGCAGAGCACAGCCACAGTACACCGACAAGGTCAAATACACAGATGTCCTGAGCATCACCTGGAGCCAAAACACACACAAAAAAACATACAGCAATGCAATAAAGAACTATCACAGGTAATCACAAAAATGTCTTTAGCATCCATTTCCAGAATACAGGTTGAATCAGAGTGTTGTTATGCAAGATTGGATTAAACTTCTTCATGATATAGCAGATAACTAACAACAAAGTTGGTGCAGTCATCCCATACACAAAACACAGCACACTCTTATCTCTACAAGAGGCTCACTACCATACAAACTTAGAGTCACCCTGTGGAGTTTTTTATGCCAAGAAATGCAGCAAAAACTAAAAGGCAGGGAAGAATAAAATAGCTTGCAAGTATGTGTGGATATCAACTATATAAGTTTAAAATGTCTCTTTCCTTTTTGAAGTTTTTAAATGTTTTCTTTAGAAAGTATGAACAGAGATGGTCTCTTCTGCATACCTGTGCCACAAAGGGGGTGGTAAGGGCACCCACTCTGGCGATGGCACTGGAGGTCCCCATCGCTAAGGCTCTGTTTTCTGTTGGGAACACCTAATGGGGGAGAGAAGAAAGCATTTTGTCAAATGATCTAAAAACATTTTTTCAGTGTTGTGGTAAAAGTGGTCAAATATTGGACCTACCTCTGGTGTGTAAACAAAGACAACTTGGTAACCACCAGAGATGAAGGCTCTGGCAATAAAGATGAATATCGTAAGAGCCAACCTGCAAGAGAAGATAAAGACTCACCACTCATGGGATAATATGTTGCTGTTGTTCCAATAAGACAAAATAACAGACTAAGACAAGCTTACCTTCCAATACAAGCATACAAGGGCAGAATGCACAAAGAAAACATGAAGAAACACAAAGCCAAGCTCTTCTTCCTGCCTATACGGTCAACAGCAAGAAGAATAACGAAAAGACCTAAAACAAATGTGAAAAACAAACAAATTTAGCCGATGCCACTCCTTTGAAAAGCACATTTGTTTGTGTGGCACTCTCCCTTGGCTAAAAAAAAAAAGTTTCAGAAAGTCCTCTATTTAATTATCGTGTTAACTCTTGTTTTCTCATTGCTTGGGGATAGTTGTTTTATTGGTTGTGATAGTTGTGTATTTGCCATTACATCCACTCTGTGTTGTGTGCACGTATGCATGGGGGCGCAGAGCCTGTGCAGAAGCAGATACTCGATTCTGATTGGTTGTCTTTGAGTCGGGGTGTTTGATCCATGTCAAATGACTTTAGCAGGTGGAGTCACAGTTTATCTGGCTCTTGTATGCCTGTTAAATTTAACAAATGTATGCACTGTAGAGAGGAGAGACACTGTGACACACTGGAGGATAATGCTTGGCTGGGATCATTTAAAATCTCCTTCACATGATTGCTGTTGTTGCATGTCTGAAGAAAAGAGGCACATCCTTTCTGAGGGGCCTGGGTCTTGATCACATCATCACAAATCATCTAACTTGTGAGCCACCCACGCATATTTCTCAAAACAATGACCCAGCCCAGGTCAAGGTGTGTTGTGAAACCCATTATGTAAACATGACCCCACCTAGCAGGTGTGGCTAATACTGTGCAATCTCACGGGTGGATCTCTGACCTGTCATCTGGTAGGTTCTTACATTCAAATAGAATAGGGAGTGCTGCATTTGTTTTGCCATTAAGTAACTTTACAATGATATTGCTTTCTTTTCTCCCTGTTGTCTCTGCTATACTTGAACAGGTCCTTAAATTTTTCAGCATAAACAACATGAAACCATTTTTTTTTTTTTACACAACAAATTACATTCAGAGTCAGTGTAAAGACACCAGTAGACATGCTGGGTGATGCAAATGATCCAACTTGAATGATATACAAAGTCGTATGCAAATTTTATATTCAAGTTTTTGAAATGTTCAACCTGCAAAAAGTTTGTGACACTGTCTTGCAAAAGCCTCAGTGTTGAGAGTTTCCTCACACGCCATTGATGTCCTCATGTTGAATCAGGTGAAACTTGTTGCCATCTGTCAGTACCCAGAACTATATGATACTACTTAATCTACATTTTAAATGCAAGTGAATTTTACAGTTTTAAAGTTACACAGTATGAATGAGTCACGTTAGTCAGTCAAGTTGGCCAGATTAACTCAGATAGAGGTCTGACTTCCATCTGAGAAAAATCCTGACACATACCCTACCAAACAGGTCATTAAACATTCAAGGGTTGTGTTTAAATGGGATTAAACACAAATGATCTCATTTCACTGAACACAGCATTATAGTAGAGAGAGATGTCCCGCCTTCGAAGCCAAACAGATTGAAGAATCGTGATTAATCTACAGACCAGTTCTTCTGATTGTTTAGCAATGCATACACTCTTTTGTGACATGTTGGGATAAACCGCATGGTAAATGTTGACCGAGCAGATTTAAAAGCAGGTTCTGGGCTTCGGAACACCACCCCAGATTTTGATATACGTGTTTGTTCTCCAGGATGAAGTTTATTGTGTACAGGACATTATTTGTCTTTCCTGGTGGCTAAGCTAAACTGTGAGGCAGAAGTTTTTAAGTGCCTTTTCCTACCATGACTTGGAGTAGCGAGGAGATTGTAGGTAAAACTGGAGTCATTTCAGGTCTTTGACTGAGCGCAAACTAATCCAAACAAAAAAGTTGAATGGCAGGTAGGAGACTTGATAACCATCTCCGTACTTGGAGCCTTGCATGGTTCAGCACTCAGGTATGCTGAGAAGACGCTTTCTGAATGACAGGAATAACACTTCTTGTAATATGTCAGACGAGGCAAGCCACTGTTCTTTGTGGCAACTTCAGGAAAAGGTCTTTGCCTTACAGTTTCAGTTAGACACCATGACTCTGGGAAAGACCTAATAAGGTACAATTTACCTGGGAATTCAGCTAAAGTCGTCCATAAAAGGTCTTTGTAGTCAGCCGTTGTCAAATATTGGCACTCCAGACTACAGCTCGGTTCAACCTTGGCCCCTTGAGTCGCTATAAGGAAGATAGTTTTGTGTTGGTATGTGTTTAAGATGAGGTATGACGAATGTTAAAAGCTGATTCACATGGAGTAGTCTACTTACATCCACATGAATCTCCAGCTTGGAACAGCTCAGTTGTCAAAAGGACAATCCCGTAATAGGAGAAGGCATTTGCTAACCTTTGGACAAAATAAAATTAGTGGTCTACAAGTGAAATACAAATGCAAGTGAAATAAAGCATTAAATTATCATACAATTTTGCCCAGATGCTTTAAATACTAAGCACAACTTCTATAATACTATTTGACCCAGGCTTTGCCAATTTGATGAGGTTTTAGAAATTTTAGGAAGTAGGAAGTATAAAATGTATTACTCAAGCTAACCATATGAACCATAGAAGAAGAGTAGTTCTCCAGTATTGAGGAGCAAAGAGATCTTTGACCTGTCCACGGCAATCCTGCAAAAATTAAATGACAAAAATGAGTGTGTTTTCATTAAGATCAACAATTAAGCATCATATCTGGCACAAATCTCTTTTCTGTACAAAAAAATTGACCCATGTACCTGTAACCTCACCTGTTTATGGGCAGTGATCTTCCCTTGAGGCATGTTCTTACCATTCTCTTTGGCGATGCGTGCTAGTGTTGCCATGGCCTTCTCCGTTTTTCCTGCCAGCAGGTCAAAACGAGGACTTTCAGGCAGCCACTGTGTGACGCAAAAAGTTCAGTTGAGTGCTCGACTCCAGCTGGTTTCATCTTAAGGATGTCTCTTAATCACCATCATACTTACAAAGCACAAGCAAACAAAGATTGCCATTGGTATCGCCGACAGGCCGAGCAGCCACCTCCAGCCGAGAGTGGGCATTATCCACAACGCCAGGAGGACCTCGAGCACAGCACCAATAGCCCAGAAGGCCTGATGCACCCAAACACTTCAATCAGCATGAGTAGTATAATTGACTGAATCAAAGATTCAATATTGGAATAAAGTAAAAGTCATCCATTAGTAACAAGACCACCACAGTACCAGAATCAACATGACGCAGACTCCTCTTGCCTTCGCTGGGAGGAATTCTGAGTACAGCGTCACCCTAAAACGAGACAAGGTAATTGTTTAATGGCTTTGAAAATGTGTCGGTTTGTTCATTGCAGGCTTTATTTAGTCATGGGATGAGAAAACAGTGAACTTACGACTGAGGGGCTCCCCCAATGCCGACGCCTACAAGGCCTCGCAGAACCAAGAGCCAGCCATACACTGGAGCGGAGGAACTCAGTACGCCATAAAACAGAGCCCAGCACATACAGATCGTCAGACCCTGTTTGCCACAGAGATGTAGTCACAAATGTATGAGGTACCCATAAAAAAAATTCCCAAAAAAATCAAAAAAGATAAAAAAAACAAAGACTCACTATTTTTCTGCCGAATTTGTCTGACATTTTCCCCCATATAGGTGAACCGATCCCCATCCCAACAAACACCACCTGAGACAAAAAAAAAAAAAAAAAATCTAAAACATTTTTTAAAAAAAAAACAGGGTGTAGATTTACACTTTCCTGATAAGACGTAAGACGACTTTACCGATGTTATGAGAGCCACCTTATAGCTGGGCAGCCTCCACTCACAGTGCAGCTGAGGGCCCAAGATGCTGAGGATCATCATCTCCATGGCGTCTGCTATCTGCCCTCACAGAAAACAAAAGTACTACATGAGAGGCGTACAGAAATGAAAGTGAACACCATTCTGCGTGCTCTTGGATCTTTACCCATGACAGTCCTGTGAGGAAGGAGATTTTCCACTGGAACTTTCCAAAGCCGAGGGCCTCCACTGCATCATCTACTGTAAAGGTTTCTGTGAAAGGGAACAAGAGGTCACTGCAGATTTGGTGTAAAGGAACGTATATACAGTCGATGCAGAATTAAAACAAGGATGATAAATTAAAATAAAAGTTTGTGTCTGCTATTATGGAACGCTCTTCCTTGGCTTATAGGCAAATTGTCACCCAACTTCTTCTCACAACAACAAGCAGTCAGGATGCAATAGGATTTTCGATTCCCAAAAATTAGACATATTTATTATGAAAAGCCACCTAATGATGTGTAGTTATCAAATTCTCCAACATAGCAGACAGAATAAAAATGTGAATAAACTACTTCAAATAATGATCTGCAAACCTTCAGTTTTATTAGATCCGGTTGGAGGTGCCGATGTTCTTCCCACTGAGTCGAATCTTGCTGAAGCTACAGTGCAGATCTCATTGTCTGTGCCCTGGTCCTCATTGTGCTGACCCGCAAAAGTTTCCTTACCCCTAAACATCAGCACACCAAATGGAGAAATCCAGGTTATTGTTTAAAACAGAAGGATATGCACATACCTACTACAGATAATGTAGCCATGTGGCAGCACTTTGGTATGTAAACACCTCAGGCCACATTTCTCTTTTTAACATCCCAAAGACATGAGAAAATGCAAGAATAAAGTAATTTTGTTTGTGTACCTTTCTTCAGGGTTTCTCCACCGTTTGTAAGAGACACTTGCTGTTCTGCTCCAGTTGTCCATTTCAGTGTTGTGTTGGGATAGTTGCTACATTGCCGATATAACATGTCAGTGTTTTGGTCAAACCTGTTGGTGCAGTTCATTTCAGGCAACACAGAGACACCCAATCAGAGAACAATACCTTGGAAGAGAAGGGAGGAGGAGCTACAGTAGCAAAGAAAACAGTCAGGAAACTATTTTAGGAATGAATGCACATGGTTCATGGTTAAGAAGTAACAACAAGGAACAGAGAAATTTGACATGACAGCACCACAATCAAGTCAAGTCTTCAGACTGTGATGGAGGGCCTAAAAGACAACCCCTATACCAGCCTCACAAATCAAAATGGTTGAATTTCTAGCACTAACATACAGGGCAAACAAAGGGGATGTAACAAGAGTCATCCAGGTCAGAGTCTATAAAACTATGTCAGGAGAACAAAAGTACAGGAAAGTCAGTAAATGCATCACAGGAAACTATTCAGAAGTGATGCATTTATGACACGGAACACCTGAGGATAATGACAGTGTTTATTCATTCCAGAATTAAAATGTAATATCAAATACATATAAATAAATGAAAAAGAAGTTAGTGATGACTTAACACTATAATCTTTAGCTATTCTACTGATCGAAGAGATGAAGCCAATCAAAGCTTTAATAGGTTGGGATTCCATTAATGCCCCCAGAAAGCATTAAAATGATTACTTGCAGTCAAATAAAAGGGATAGCATAGTACTTGATAAATACTTTTCTTCAAGGAAGGTCACATTAGCTTCTCTGTTTCAGTAGGTCATTAACTGTCATACCTTGCAGCTGACAGCAGGCTGTGCTCACACCCTTCTGGTATTGTTAGCTCAAATAGCCCGAGGGCCGTCTCTGTGAAGGTTGTTGCTGTCTGGACTTGCACTTCTTGAGGTTATGTCACAACAATTACTTTGGCAACTGTACTTTCCTAAAGCTCATTATATCTCTTTCCAGACATGGGTGTGTTTCAGGGTTTTCACCTGGCATGGCTAATCGGCCCATTTTTCTCAACTATAATTGGTTACCTGCCGGGCCAGAGGAGGGACCTTTGTTCAAACCAGCTATTCATGGTCATAGTTACAATTAACAAATATATCTTCTGTTGCAAATTTACTACAGCACATTTTCTGTCAGAGATTAGTGTTTTAATGTTTGAATTTGTCAATACAATGTTGTGTCTTCACAGGCTGTTAGTTTATACTTTTTTTTTACATTATCACACTGTTTTGTTGTAGTTGGCAGTTCTATATTTCTGTTAGTTTAAAATGTTTAGCACTGGAATGTAATGGACTGTAGGAATCTGTAATGTTAGAGATGATATGTGTAATGTAGGTGTGTGTACATACTACACGTCAGCCAACCCAGTTGAAAAAAGTGGAGATTCTAGCCAAAACATTTTTATATTTAAAACTTCCTTTTATATTATACCTTTAATTTGTGAGCATGTATTGTGTTTTTTTAAACTACTGATTAATGTGGTGGACAAGAACATCCAATTTTCACTCTGAAAAGTAATGGAGTAAAAGTATACCGTGACATGAATAGGAAATACTCAGGAAGAGTGCAAGTACCTCAAAACTGTTCTTAAGGACTTTTCTACAGTGTATACCACAAATAATACCTGATAAATAGGCATCACATAATATTTATAAAACCTGAACAGATTTTCCAGTTTAAATGTATTTACTACCACAGGAAGAGATTTTCTGAAATTAGAGGTGTGTCTGTGACTGTTGGAGGACTTCAGTCTTCTGCAGCCCTGCAATAAGGCCAACCTGAAAATAAAAGCTGTAGAAAAGTAGGACACTGAGAGGACATGCTGAGGCTGCTGCATTATGGGATGGTCATAAATACAGGTAGAATATACAACACATCCCTCTGTCGCCACATCCTCTGGTCACATCAGCTGCTTGGCTGGACTCACGCAAAACCATACAGGGCAGACTTTTTCTGAGAGGCACAAAGAACTACAACATGGACTTAAAGGTAGGATTTGAATCTGAATGCAAAAATAATTGTTGATATCTTATTTTATGACCTCCTGTCTGAATGGAATCCTGCTAACAGACACCTCCTCTGCTAAGGTACCATGTGCATTGCAATTTTCTGTGATGCTGTCCATTAATTTCTGTGCAATTTGTTGTCTGAATGCTCCACTTCTGAAACTAATAGCCTCACAACTCGTTTTGGCCTTTGGAGTCCTGCGCTGGCGACAGCAATCTGTTTGCTCACATGAATAAAGCATTAGTTTGAAAGTTTAGTTGTAATTGGGTCTGTGAATATTTATCTGGGCAAGTGGTGGATCAAAGACACATCGAGATCCAACTTCTTCAGTCTTTTGAGACAAGAGTGCATTAGGCCATATTATTAACCTCATGTCGGACGGTGAGATTTTTGTGAGTGTGTGTGTATGCTCGTTTGTGAGAGTTAAAAATAAAAGGTTACGTGAGGAGGGAGCATAGCATTACTGCAAAAGGAACCAAGCCTCTGTTTTATCATACAGGCTGGGTGTCTCCTGTCAACATCTCAGTAACTCTCAATATAGAAGGAACTGCAGGCTGACTGAGAAAATTGGAAAATGATTTAATCATTCTACATATCATGCATTTGGTCACATTATACACATCGTAATGAGATGCATTAATTTTAATAGAGTTAAAGCAGAAGTACATAAATTAATTTGAATATTATTCAGTGAAAAATGTATATTTAAGTTCACAATAAAAAGGTATATAAAACAAGCAAAACATATATTTATAAAGGGTGTAAAAGCTTTTTTGTGTCAGAGCCACAACCTACATATCAAATTGAAAGAACAAATAATATCCATCCCTTATTATCAGAGCTCTTGGTGCTTGTTTATTTGGAGTTAAGATACTTGCAGTCTTCTGAAACATCTGATAACTTCTAAACAATATAGGGTTGTGTTGATCCGTCAAGTTTGCATCAAGTTATAATATACAGCATGAATGGACAAATCATGTCATTGGGTGCCAAGATGAGGTCACCACAGCTCATCTTTTTTGGTGTGTGTGTGTTTTATTGTAATTGTACTCTGTCAGCAGTCCTGTAAAGACTGAGTGGATCCTAGAAATCCCTCAGAACGTGCATAATGGATTACATTATGTTAATGACGATTTTTTCCAGCGTGCTCTCTTATGTCACCGCGTGTTTTGGCCGATCTTCGGGCAGTAACGTAAGATGCCTTTGTTGATGCCTGCAGGAAGCACAATGTTAAAATTTAAACAGACCGAATGAGTGGACGATGTTACGCAGCCAGCAGGCCTGTCACAACTGAACCGACTGAACCACAATGAAAACATATGATGGTGTTGGTTTTAAAAAATAACATAATGGAGAGCATCCCCTGCATCTCTTCTCTCTCTCTCTCTCTCTCTCTCCAAATTCCCTGATTCCCCACTAGTACAACTTTTTACAGCAGCTCTATGGAGTATTTATGTGGTTATGTCTCAGTATAATAAAGAGGCCTCTATGACCTACAAAGGCGAACAACACCAACAGTGACAAGATTGGATATTAGTTTCTGATAGTAAGATTTTCACACAAAATCATACAAAAAGGAGCAGGGATTGCTCCGGCTGAATTCAACTTGCTTCATGCTGCAGTTGAGCGAAAGTCTGTCTCCAGACCTGCCTCTCGGTCTCCTTCTGGTGATGTAGATTCTGTGCAGCATTTAAGAAAAAAAACCCAAATTTTTGCACTTTTTCTCAATGCCTCTGGATTTTTAATTGAAGCACTTATCTCACTGCAGACATTTGCTATATAAATAACTTTGCCATGGCTTATCTTGAGCAGCTTTAAATGAAGTAAAAAAATACTTTAAAAAATGCGCTTTGAGGCAGTTATATTGATTTATTCTTGATATAAAACATTATAACTGGGTAAAATCTGTCACGTGTTACAGAAAAATCTTGAGTACATATGATTTCTTGGAATTTGAAGTAATTTAAAGTCCCCTCTGTTGAAAATGCAACAGAGTGCATAATAGTTAAAGCGGCACATTACTATAGATCTGCACTTAATGTGTGATTTTGACAGCTGGTGTCACAGCATCTGCAAAAGTTTAATGCCAAACTGGTCTGATCCTCGTGTCTCTAATGAGCAGTTAGTAATTAGTTTGAAATGCATCTGCCTAATCAAAGATCAGTAATTGAATACCTGTGCTGTAATTTTGTGGTGAGGACGGGTCTCCAGGGGGGATAGAGTTACTACATCCTTGTATTACATACCAGCCCGCACACACACACAAACATATATAGACACACTCTTCCTTAAACACATAGTGTAGCTGTTCAAACACTCAGGTGAAGCGCTGAATGAACGTTTGCTGCCGGAGCTCCATGAATGTTTAACCAGCCCGGTGCTCCCAGGGCCAGGTAGCTCATTACCGCCTCATTACCTACAATGCAGGGACGCCAGCCCAGCAGGAAGCAGCAGAGCCACACTCCTCCTCCTCCTCATCCTCATCTTCCTCCTCTTCTGCCTCTCCGTCCCAGGCCGTGGTACCGGGCCTGCTCCAAGCCAGTGTTTGAATCAGAGGCAGATGCGAACCTGGTTGACAGAGGAGACAGTGGTGACGGTAGATTCTTGGTGAAATATCTGTGCTGGCCTGCTCCACTATGGGAGACTTCATCGGCCACTAGAACCAGCCATTGCAGGCCGTGTCTGTCTGAGTGGCGCGCCTGAGGACTGAAGTTCAAAGTAATTTGGATTTATCAAGTTCATCAGACACGACTGATTCAACCATGACGCACATGGCTTTGGAAGTAAAGGAGGTAAATACATGAACGCGGCTTGTGTAGCTGCTATTTGTG
>JAOXYL010000042.1:15599928-15619911 GCA_028564955.1 Terapon puta | reverse complement strand
ATTCAACCATGACGCACATGGCTTTGGAAGTAAAGGAGGTAAATACATGAACGCGGCTTGTGTAGCTGCTATTTGTGGGGTGTTTTTTTTAAGTGATTGCGGCGTCTTTTAAAGTAGAAGAGTATCCTTTATTTGTAAAGGACAATACAGGTAGAGAGCTGGTCCTTGTCTGGTTGGCTGCCATTGTGGGGGGGGCTCCTGTTAGATATGTTCAAACTCTATAAGTAGACTTTAAAGCTGCACTGCATGTTTTTTGATATACTGAGTGAATCCGTTAACTGTGTTTAATATAAAAGGGGTCATTTGTGGAGATAAAAAAAAAACTTGAGGAACCCCGTGCATACCACCAGCACGGCACCACATGGCACACAGACCAATTTAATGAGAGACTAGAGGTATTTTCCTCAGGAAGTAGTGGAGGTCAAAAAAGAGAGAGAGTCTCAAATCCAAGCCAATGTGAAATAAGTCATTGTTAGCTGATCGGTATTAGAATAACAGCTTCTAAGATAACTGACCCAGGTGTACAAAATGAAAAAAGGAATTATGCTTCAAATGAAAGCCAGCTGTGTTTTCAGAAGTGCTGCGCATTTAGTCGAAAACCTTACCATTCACCGAACATTTAGCCAAACGAGGTAATCCGTGTTACTGCATGCTTGTGTGAAACAGTAGCAACAGAGGAGGTACTGTACTCGCCTGCTGTGATGGAGGCCAGTGATGGTCAGGTTTCTCTAGACACCTGCAGCCCCCTAAATGTGTGTTGCCCTGGGTGATGTGTGGTGTCAGTCAATGGCCCACGAGGAGCGCTATCTCTTTCAGGAGCCTAACTGCCACTTTGTGACTGCGTAACAGGATCCTGCACCATACAGGATAGACAGGGACAATGGGGCGCCCTCTCAGGTGATGGTCTCCGGGTCAGATAGACTTTCCTGTTCCGCTGCAGCCTGACATCAAAATTTGATGTTTACTGTAATTGTTTATGTTGGATCTTTTGCGTGTTATCTTACACACCTTCCTGTGTTTTGGTCATATATGCTCATATCTTTGCCTTGAAATCTTGGAAATGTCGTCAGTACTGTCCGGGTTACCCCAGATGACAAAGCAAAGTTTCCATGAAAAGTCAAATCTTTTCTTACCTTTTTTTTTTTTTTTTTTTTTACAATCAATCGTGCATTCTGGGAGAGGTGATATTTCACTGAATGGCAGAAAATCTGTCCTGTGCTCAGTGCCGAGCCAACACCTGGTCACACAGACGCCCACAGAGTGCCATCGAAGGGGGCACAGACTACTACACCACTACACCTCTTTTTGTCTACTTTTGGAAAAGAAAAACAGTTAGTCAAAGAACAGTTGGCATGTCTAACAGATTTTTTCAGGTGTTATTTCCATTTATTGATTAAATAACCATCATTAAATCAAAGAAATTTGGGAAACGCGACCTGTGTGGAAATTGTTTCTCATTTTATTATTACTGCTTTTATCTTTAGATATCATATTAAGCCAGTATTTAAGGTACATGGGACGGTTATATTGCAGTACTGTCACCAGTTGCTGGACTTCTGTCATGAAAGGTTTCCATTGTCAAACTGGCAGATCTGTAATGTGTTTGTATCACTGAAGGACTCTTTAATATGCGCTGTATTTACATTATTATCTTTCTATCTGTTTGTTTTATTTGATTTTTTGTTGTTTATGCTGTCTCCTGCCAAGAAAGAAACAAAACATCAAGTAAAAAGATTAAATTAATATTTAAAGTTGATAAATGTACAGTGTGAAGTAAATTCAGTGGGAAATTGTAAATTCACGTGGGAAAGTTTTCAAATGAAGTAATTTTCACGTAACATAATGTGGTGAGGAATATTGCATGGTCTCGAGTCATTAAGCCTACATGACAATGTGATATTTAATTGAGGTATTTGAATTAGTTTGCAATGATCAGGAAGTTCTTGTTTTTCCAGATGAATTATACAACATACAACAACACCCTTGCAACCCTCCACCATCCAACTCTCCAACATCCAAAACTTGAATTGATGAAAAAATTATACAATACAATAAATTGGGAAAAAAAGTAAATATGTCCATGCAATATGTGGTCAGGCAACAACATCTGCAGTAACTTATCTATCAAAACACACACAAACACACACACACACAAATACATATTTAGAAGGAGATTTGCTTCCTTTGCTGCACACTCGCAACATTATTGATGGTTTCCTATTGAAGGAAGTAGAGACTGTAATTTATCAGTGTTTCCTGTCATACTACCGTCTTTTCCCTTCTGTATAACCAGATGTTCAGTTCAGAAAAGGTACAGAGACAGCACACACACGCACACACATCAGGGACCTTCAGGGCAGGTAAATTTTTCTTATTCTTCTTTTTTTTCCTGCAAAACGTTGCATATTTGAATGCTTGCATGTGGCTTTATGGGCTTTATTTATTGTAGCATTTTGTCTTAAATGTCTGCTCGGTCAGTAGAGCAGCTGGGGAATGATCTGTGAGTGTCACTTACTCCGGCTTGTTGACAGGTCAACTTGGCAGTGATGATAGCCAAACTACTGAAGCATAATACTGGGCGGCTGTTTCATAGCACCGTAATTAAAGTGCATCGCCTTTGCTGATTATTTTACCTGGCACTTCATCAGCTGTGTATTTTTAAGTAGTAGAGCATTTCCTGTTTATACATAATATAACGAATGTAATTACTTTCTCTTAATCAAAGCCTGGATTCAACTATTCCTTAATTAAACAGACAAACTTGGACTTTATGAAGCTTCGGGTATGTTTGTTCTGTCCTTGCCATGAATGAGACTGATGGCTCTTTGGAGACCACATAAGCAGATTAGATAGTGGAGGCTGAATTTAGATTTGTCATTCGCATGGAGGATGCAGTCAAGGCCGTGAAGGGCTCAGACTGGAAGTCACAGATATAAGGACAAACAGGCAGGAAATTAGCCGCCCACTGGAAGATATATATCCTGGTCTGTCAACGATAGTTAGAACATGTGTGTGTGTGTTCCTAAAGGGTGGCAATCTTGACAGAAACAGATAACTTTTGAAAACTCACAGGAAAAGGATGTAACATATGGGCCTGGTCTTGACAGAAGAAATGAGGAGTTTTTTCATGTTATTTAGTTCTGCTGTGATGCCTACTTCCCTTGTCCTGCCACTGATGTGTTCCTTCTCGGGCACAGAGCCTTGAGGAGAGGTGTAACCAGATCCTCAGGAACATGGAGGCCTCCTTGACAGCCCGGGATCGCGTGGGCATCCAGGATTTTGTTCTCCTGGACGCCTACACAAGTGAGAGTGCCTTCCTGGACAACCTGAGGAAGCGCTTCCACGAGAATCTCATTTACGTGAGTCTTCCTGTGCGGTGTAACGTTGGATAACCCGGCTCTTTCTCTCACTCTAATTAAACGTCACACCCTCGACCTTCAACCCAACAGCGTCCTGATGCTGCGTTGTCTCCTGCTGAATCTGAAACCTTGTGCTGCTGAAACAGCAGCTCCTGTTCTCTTCATTTGCAGACTGAGCAATCTAAAGGTCACCGCTGTCCCTGAGGTCGTGACAAGTGATTAGCCAAACTTATTGCTTTTGATAAGAGGAACAAAATTAATTTAGGGTGATACATGGACACCACACTACTGGAAGTCTTCTTTTAATGTTATGAAATGTTTTGTCTCCTGTGTTACCAGATGTGCCAGAGTTGCAGAACATGACTTCCTGTCCTTGTCTTTCTCTGCAGACCTACATTGGCACTCTCTTGGTGTCGGTCAACCCGTATAAAGACCTAGATATCTACAGCAAGAAGCAGATGGATACTTATATGGGTGTAAACTTCTTTGAGCTGCCACCTCATATGTAAGATTTTTATACAGGGTGGATTATGGGGGGAACTTTTTTATACTAGATGAATAATTTGTAAATAAGGTAAACATTTAAATTCTTACTACTGACATCATCACTGTTGGTGCTGTCAATCCTCCACTTTGGTCCAGACTAAAGTATCGCAACAACTATTGGAAAGATTGACAAGATTTTTTCTACACACATTGGTTTTGCCAAGAGGATGGATCCCACTGACTTTGGTGGATCCCTGACTTTTCCTTTAGTGTCACCCTAAGGTTGAGATTATTGGTTTTAACAGAAATATCTCAACAACCTTTAGAGAGATTGCCTTGAAATCTGATACACACATTCCTTCCCACATGAGGGTGAATTATAGTAACATTAGTGATTGTAATGACCCAGATTGCCATCTGGCACCATCATCCAGTCAAAAGTTCTATTCTTGCAAAACTTTTTGAGCAATTTCAGCCTCAGATATACTTTGTGTTTAGTGCTAATTCATAAATGAAGATGTTAACATAATAATCATTTTACATGCAAAAATTGTGCATGTTAGCATTGTTATTGTGAATATGCTGACATTAGCATGCACATTAGAAAGTAAAGACAGGATGTAAAAGTGACATAAGAGTTTATAGATAATTAATGTCGGGCCACGTGGTGGCCTTGGGGTGAAACACTAAACATGGAGAGCAGTGTTTCCGACGGGGACCTGCAGGCCGTGCTCTCTCACTCTGCTCATTTCCTTTTGTACTGCTAGCTAGTTACCCGATTAAAGCGTAAAGTAGTAGATGCAAGTTTTATGATTGCAAGAGAGTCTAAATGTTTAAAGGGGGCTGACTCTGACCTCTTACTGTACTTTCAGTTATGCGCTGGCAGACAACGTCTTCCGCACCATGCAGTCTGAGTTCAACAACCACTTCATCCTGATCTCAGGGGAGAGTGGGGCCGGCAAGACAGAGGCCTCCAAGAAAATCCTGCAATTCTACGCCGTCAGCTGTCCAAGTACCAAACTCCTGAACAATGTCAGAGACAGGCTGCTTCTCTCCAATCCGGTGCTTGAGGTCAGTTTTGTGGATGTTTATTCAGAAAAGCATGACTTCAAAATCAGGCATTTATCACGTTTTGATTGTTCCAGGCTTTCGGAAACGCCAAAACCCTGAAGAATGACAACTCAAGCCGCTTTGGGAAATACATGGACATCCAGTTTGACCACCAGGTGGGCTAAAACACACAGTAATGTAATGACCTCAGGGTTCACACAAAGCACTGGTTGATGACTTTTCTCCCTCAGGGCGGTGCAGTTGGTGGACACATCCTGAGTTACCTGCTGGAGAAATCCCGTGTGGTCCACCAGAATCACGGAGAGAGAAATTTTCACATCTTTTACCAGCTGGTGGAAGGGGGAGAGGAAGAGCTGCTCCGCTGGCTCGGCCTGGAGCGAAACTGCCAGCACTACTCATATCTGGTGCAGGTCGGTGGAACAGAAAACAAAACTTAATTCAAGCAGTGCGATAAAAATCTCTCGACTCAGATGTTTTATTCTTTGTCTCCTGCAGGGCGATTGTGCCAAAGTTAGCTCTATCAATGATAAAAGTGACTGGAAGACGGTGCGGAAAGCCCTCTCTGTCATCGAGTTCAGTGAGAGTGATATTGAGGTGGGATAGTAGGTTGATGTTTTACACACCAAAACTGGATAAAAAATGTATTTGAATCTATGTCTGATACATTTAGATGGTTATCCATGAGGAATGTCTCCCTCTCTTTAATCCAGCACCTGTTTGGAATAATTGCTAGTGTGCTCCATCTGGGAAATGTAAAGTTTGAAGCAGACATTCGAGGATACGCTTCCCTGAACAATAACCAGGAGATGAACTGGGTGTCAAAGGTGAGTCTCTAACAACATTCATTTGTCTTGCTGCAACTTTGCAAAAAGACAAGGAGGAGGTTTGGTGTTACATTTTTTTGTTTGCTTTGCTTTTTCTCTGAAGTTGCTGGGGATTCCTACTCAGGTGCTACAACAGGGCTTAACCCACCGGAAGATTGAAGCCAAAACAGAGGAGGTGAATTCAGATCTGCAGTTAAGTCAAATCATAAAATGTGTGTGGGTTCATTTCTAATTATCAGCATGATTTTGGTGCTAAAGGTGTTCAGCCCCTTCTCTGTGGACCATGCATTGTATGCCAGAGATGCCCTTGCCAAAGCCATCTATGGCCGCACTTTCAACTGGCTGGTCAACAAGATCAATGAATCTTTAGCTAACAAGGTAAGGGAAAAAAAGCTCCTCTCTTTCTAATCTTGCCGAGCCAGACCTATCTCATTAAGAATGCAGAGAAAATTGGGGTAACAAGATTTTAACAAGCCTGAGGCGTGCATTTGATTACTTGAGTCTTAACAAAAAAGAAAAAGAAAAAATTGGAAATGCCGTCTGGCAAATTTTCCTTTGTGCTCATTATTTTCTCAAAATGTAATTTTACTGTATTAAAGTAACACCAACATATGAGGGAGAGGTTTGCTACACAAAACCATCCATAGCACCTTTTTTCACGTATGACTAAAAAGTGGAAATCATAAATCATATCCATGTAAATGATTTGTAGGATTCCTCCAGGAAAACAGTGATTGGTCTGCTGGACATCTACGGTTTCGAGGTTTTCAGCGTGAACAGGTGAGATCACGGACAGATGAGCTGATCCTTCAACAGGAAATGTGCGAAATGAGGAATCAGACACTGACAGTCACTTTGATTGGTTTCAGCTTTGAGCAGTTTTGCATCAACTACTGCAACGAGAAGCTGCAGCAGCTTTTCATCGAGCTGACCCTCAAATCTGAGCAGGAGGAGTACGAAATGGAAGGGATTGAAGTAATAATGCTATTTTTCCTCATATTTTCTTGGTATTTGCGCCTCACAATGTTGCAAATCCACCAAAAAATCCAATACAATAAAATACAATACAAAAACACAAAAAAAACCCACCCATTCTTTTGTATTCACAGTGGGAACCAGTGCCATATTTCAACAACAAGATCATCTGTGATCTTGTGGAGGAGAAGCACAGAGGAATCATCTCTTTATTGGTAAAGATTTCATGATTTCATGTGGTCCTACAGGATGACAAACAACATACTTCAATTACTAATTACTAACGCTAAGTCCTCTCATGTAGGACGAGGAATGTTTGCGTCCCGGAGAGGCCACAGATCTCACCTTCCTGGAGAAGATGGAGGAAAAGATTGGTGGTCACCCACATTTTGTCACGTGAGCTTGACACTTTTGCTTTCCTTAAAGTGCATGTTTTCCATTCGTAAACATCACGATAACCTTTCCTTCCTCTTATAGGCATAAACTTGCAGACCAAAAAACGAGGAAAACACTGGAAAGAGGAGACTTCCGCCTCTTGCACTACGCTGGAGAGGTCACGTACTGTGTTGTCGGTAAGAGATGAAAAAATGAAGTCTTTATTTACTACAACACCATTAAATGAGCTTATTTAACTGCAGCCAAATCCTCAAATGTACAATAAAGATGAGATCACAAAGTAGAGACGAGTCAGCAAACTGACTCAGTGATATTATTTATGCAGCATCCCGATAGAGGTTGCTGATATTATAGCTGATGTCGCCAGTCTGAAATAACAATTTGTCTTGCTACAAGATTTGTGACAAGGACATCTGAGCTCACCTCTGGATAAAACATAATGACACCAGCACAGCAGCTTCACATGACTGAGCTTCAACATGCACATCCTTTCCTCAGCAGGACCACTGGCTAAATAATTTTACAGTACAGAGTTTTGATAGTAAAGGTGTGCTATATTGCTTATGAATGCAACTTAACATTTTAAGATGAGGAATGTGTTGTTGCTTAAAAATAAATACATATGAAATGTATTCTAAAGTTCCCCTTTGTTCTTTAAACTTTCAGGATTCTTAGATAAAAACAATGATCTCTTGTATCGCAATGGAAAAGAGGTAATTTAATTTAATTTCTTTCACAAGGATGTATTTGAGTCACTGTATTGCACAATTACAGTACATTTAGTATTCATTATACAAGTTGAGTACTTACACTGTTTTCCTATTATCCTGAAGGTCATGAGACAGTCAAAAAATGCTATTATCAAGCACTGTTTTCCTTCTACTGAGCCAGACAGCAAGAAGCGACCTGAAACTGTAAGAGAGATGCTCAGTGACAACCTTGATTTAATTACTCACAAAACTACAAACTACCTAAACTTGTTTACCTGTCGTTTTCTTGTGACTCCTCAGGTGGTGACTCAGTTTAAGAGCAGCCTGGTGGGCTTGACTGAGATCTTAACATCCAAAGAGCCCTGGTACGTCCGCTGCATCAAACCCAACGAAGCCAAGCAGCCAGGTGAGGCCTTGTGTCTGAAAAACTTCTGAAAAGAGCCTCAGCCAAGCAAATATAATTTTACTGTATGTCGGCTAGCACATATAAGATGGGCAACACAGTTTTGGCCCCTGAACTCTTCAGATGACCTTCGGTGTTGCCTGCAGGGCGCTTTGACGATGTGTTGGTGAGACATCAGGTGAAGTACCTGGGGCTGATGGAGCACCTGAGGGTCAGGCGCGCTGGGTTTGCTTACCGACGGAAATATGACATCTTTCTCCAGAGGTAATCACACTTTCGTCACTCTAGTTTTAAAACTTTACAGGCACCTTTTTCATCTATCGGCAGCCTCAGTTTTTCTCCCCTGGTCGGCATAAAGCTGTGATTCTCTTCTACACTCAGGTATAAGCCTCTGTGTCCAGACACCTGGCCCAACTGGAAAGGCACGGCTGCAGAAGGCGTGCGGCGGCTGATCAAACACCTGGGATACAAGCCTGATGAGTACAAAATGGGCAGGTGGGCAAATGTTGACAGATGGGTGCCATGGTCTGTCCATGACTGGAGAAATACTCCTCATTGTTTGTTTTTTGCTCTCAAGGACAAAAATCTTCATCCGGCACCCAAGAACTCTGTTTGCAACGGAAGACGCCTTCCAGGTCTGCAAGCATAAGCTAGGTAAGATACATGTTGTTATGCAAATTGACCTGTGATGCTATGTTAAGTATCAGACCACTCCTAAAGATGAAGGGAGGGTGAAACTGTGACCGTCATTGTTGTAGCAACAAGGATTCAGGCCAAGTACAAAGGCTACAGAGTGAAAGGAGACTACGTGAAGCAGAGAGAGGCTGGTGAGTGTTAAAAAGCCTACAGATTTTGGAACTGATGTGCATAAACTACAAGCTTTTCCTTGACCACATGTGACCTGATTTAAGATGTTACTGTTTGTTTCTTTGACTTGTATAACAGCCACTAAGATTGAGAACTGCTGGAGGGGTCTCATGGCCAGAAAGGAGCGTGAAAAGAGGGCGTGGGCCGTCAAGGTCATCAAGAAGTGAGTTTGCACGGTGAAGCCAATTTAAATGTTCAGTGAGGTGACGGCCGTGCAGATGACGGCCCTGCAAGGAGGTCTGTGTCATGAGGTGACTTGTGTTTTGATTTGTTCCAGGTTCATCAAAGGATTCATCACTAGGAATCAGCCAGCCTGCATGGACAACAGTGAGTACCTGGCGTATGTGAGACAGAACTACCTCACACGTCTGAGGGAAAACCTTCCCAAAACGGTCCTGGAGAAAGACTCTTGGCTCACCCCTCCGCCCATAATGCAAGAGGTGGGTGACGCATTGTTTTATACATCCACTGTTTTAACTTATAAGGCTGCATCCCGAAGGACACGTGCATATTTTTTTTTAGGCTTCCCAGCTTCTGAAGAAGATCTACATTCGCCACTTGGTACGAAAGTACGTCCGAGGGATCGCTCCACAGAGGAAAGCACAGGTACAATACACCCTCTTCTACACACAGGGTTAAAAAGTATCCACTACCCGCACTCACAACTTATCCACTCCACACTTAAATTTGATTTTGGGAGCTATATAGGAAATAAGGTGTTTTATTTTAACTTAGTTTCTGCCTCCACACTGCTTCCTTGTTTCCAGCTTCAGTTAAAATTACAGACGAGCACCATGTTCAAAGGAAAGAAAGAAAACTACCCCTTCAGTGTGTGCAGACCCTTCATGGACACCAGGATAGGTGAGACTGCAAAGCTGATTTCTTTTAATTGAGTGTACTTACAGAAATAAGGCTTTTAGCATGATTCCTTTTGTATATGCACAAGTACAATGTGCTTACAATGTGCTTACAATGTGAGAACAGAAGTTACAATTGTCTGTTGAGATTGCAGATGACCTCAGAACTGTTAGATTAGATGAATTCATGTTCCAGTTTTCCTTGTGGTATTTTTGGATCTGAAATATTGAATTCATTTTTTTTCAATTTATGTGGGAAGGCCTCTCTCTAGAGTTCTCACTAGTTTCTGACATTTCATTAAGGTTCAGATGACATCAACATCAAAGTGCTTCAGATGATCCGGCATGAGCACATCAAGGTAAATTTACTGGAATTTACTTTGCAGATTTGTCTGTGTTTTTTTCTTAATCCACTCTAACATTGTGCCTGTCCCTCCCACAGTACAGTGTGCCGGTGGTGAAGTACGACAGGAACGGGTTCAGGCCTCGTCTGCGGCAGCTCATCTTTACCCAGGAGGCCGCCTACCTGATTGAGGAGGCCAAGATCAAGCAGCGGATTGATTACAGCTCTCTGAAAGGTAATGAGTGAGACAATGAGACTAAATAAGCATCATTACTTGTAGGGAGAGCTTTAATAATGACTCTCCCTCTGTAGGCGTGTCGGTCAGCAACCTGAGCGACAACTTCCTGATCCTCCATGTTACGTGTGACGACATCAAGAAAAAGGTTCACAATGTGTAGTTCATGTATATCCCACTGTGGTTTGAGAGACTTTTATCTGTTTGTTGTTGTAATTAATTAATCATTCATTGCTTAGAGATAATAAAATGACCCAACATCTAACAAATGGGGCTCTGATGCTTCTTTAGGGTGATCTGGTTCTGCAGTGCGATTATCTGTTTGAGGCCCTGACCAAGCTGAGTCTTATTGCCAACAAGCAGAACTCCATCAAAGTGGTCCAGGGCAGGTACAGAAACAAGGGACTGGTGTGATTATGTCACTCTGAAAGCAAAAAAAATCTAAAGGAGCCTACTTCAGTGTGAAACTTTCATCCTCATGTGCAGCGTGCGATTTGATATCCAACCCGGCAGAGAGGGGTTTGTGGACTTCAAGAGCGGCCAGGAGTCAATGGTCTACAGGGCAAAGAACGGCCATTTGATGGTGGTGAGTGTAGAGTGCAATTAAAATGAGCATTCATATATATAATTATATAGATAAGCTCTTTACTTTCTTCTTTAGGAGTCTACAAGAGCCAAGTCCAGATGATGTCCGGTGATCCAGGACGATGTCGCTCTCAGTAACAGCCATGCTTCTTCTGTAATCCTGCTCCATGGTTGTTGCCAATTGTGTTTCAGCTGATTTTTTTTTTTTTTGCATCTTTATGATAACGGTATCCAATTATGTGTATGCAATTATTACGCAAGCACTGCCAATATCTTAGCTGTGGAGAGCAGACATCAAGGTCACAACGGAGCCTCGCCAGAATATCAGTGGCTCAGCCTGTTTCTAATATCTGGAGTCTAAATGATCAACACACCGATTACTGCTCAAATTTATGGACATCAACCACCCTTAGTATGAATAGAAGCACTTGTTTTTTTTTGTATTAAATGCATATGAAATCCTGTCTAGATGATAACAATAGAAGAATATATTACATCTGTGTGCAGCCATGAATGTGACAAAGTTTATGATACCTCACCTACTGCCGTTATTAAAACATGTTAAACCACAATGGATACTGGCTTCTGTTTTATTTTATCTTTTTTTTTTTATTTTTGCAAAGCACACTACTGTAAAGTGGATGCTTGATGATCTATGTGATTTCAAAGGTAGCAGCTCCCTCTACTGGCCCATAGCTGGTACTACAGGTCCCAGACAGACCCACACAAACACACTTTATGCTGTTTTTTTTTTTCTTTAATGTGTCACACATGTGTCAGTCATACTCAGAATTCAAATTTCAAAACACTTTTTGATGCTGATTTGATGGCCAGGAAATCAATCATGGCACATAAAATTAATAGATTTAGTTTAAAGTTCTGCAAAACACAAAATATCCTTTCTCTCAGTGTTATCTCAGTTTTAAGTAGCATTGCACTGTTTAATCTGCGGCCACCTCTGCTGAGAAACAGAAATACCAACATAAAGAGAAAAGTTTTAAGGTTAGAAATGTTCACAGCAAAATCGAAAATTCTCAGACATTTAAAACACAAAGAAATTAAGCTTTTGTTAGCTTTAATGTTGACGTGAACACATAGAAAGAGACAGAGTTGTGTAATTATAACTAAAATGCAGTTTTTATTATTCTTGATATGAATCACTAGTTAAGCACACCATGCCATCTTTAAATTAAAAACAAGACATCTAATTCAGGATCAAATAAATGTTAAGATTGCATTTTTTTATAACCGTGTCAGCTCCCCTCTCAGCCACCAACCTTCAGTTCAGTATGTTCAGAGTTACCTTTTAACATGCTAATGTTACATGCAGGTTGAGCAAGCTTTCTTTTTTTGCTGACAGGCTCAAACTTTGACATTAGGCCCATTCTTCTCATACAGAAGCCTAATAATAAATAAAGTGAGTGATGTCATATCTCATGTAACATTATTTGATAAGATAACATTTTCTCCAGCGGCGAAGCCATTTTTTGTTCATCTAATATCTCTATAAATGTGTCATTAGAAGTTTTATCTTTATCTTAATATGATAATATAAGATAATATTCTATTAAGCGGATAATAAATGGCATAAATGATTGGCGGTGAGCTAAAGGATCAAAGGTAGCCACGTGAGGATACACACAGTTACTATCATAATAACCTCTGGTTGATGATTAAACAGATGTTTGAAATGCGAGCTAAATAAGGGACAAGGTTTAGAGACAGCTGAGTATATCAGCTGAGTATATCAACACTTAAACTGTGGAGCCGAGACAGTAGAAGAAACTTTGGAAGCAGTTTCTGTCTTTGTCATGGGACGATTCTCTGCAGTCGTATTTGTCCTCCTGGTTTCATGTGTCTGCAAAACTATAGGTAAGTATGAAAATGTCTAAATTGTAATTAACAAAAAAAAAAAAAAAAAAGCAAACTTTGTTTCATTTTTAAGATTTTGAATAAGACCCCCTTTTTGTTATTAGAATTTGTGAGGTAGATTATTATAAAAATATATAATACTACAAAGTGTCTATATGAATTGAAAATCCATCTTAAAGTTCAATCGACGATTTATAATTTAAATACAGAATAACAGAATTGAATCTAAAGGGACTGTATGTAACAATTAACATGTATTAAATGTCTTTTAAGTGTCTTTTAATTGTTCATTGAATTGTTTCTTGTTGCCAAAGTGTGAAGAGATTGTTACAAACTTAAATCATGAGACCTTCTCCAACCTTTGGCTTTAACTACCCAATGTTAGCTGCTTGATAATGTTTCTTATTAATACAGAATTTAGGTGACATTATTTTGAATGCCGATGGCAACTACAATGTTAGCACAGATGCGATTCATGAATTAAAATGTTGTTTGCTTGTTCGCTTGACAAGACAGACCTGACAAAGCTTTTAATTAGATTTTTTACAAATCAGCATCATTATGTAGGTATTTCAGCATCCTTTTGATTTGTGTGTTGTGATTGAATAATTATTTAAAGCAAAAGGATGCTGACCATAGGTGTCTTTGTTAACAAGCATTTTTAAATGTTACATACAGAACCTTAAGAGTTAGAATTTCTGTGAAAATAGTTTAAAAATAAAATGAATTCACTGATACTGAAATACCCCTTAATTGTTTCTATATTTTAATATATTTTTTTCAAATTAAAACTAGTAGTATGCTACCAACCCCTTACCTCTTTCTCCTTATTTTTGACAGGACAGACATGTGAAGGAAAATGTGGAGAAAAACTAAACTCGTGTTCATGTCACCCAACATGCACGTCTCTGAAGAACTGCTGCACGGACTATAAAGACTACTGCGTGGAAATCTTTCCATACTCCGGGTCCATTTTGGGCGGGATAGATTTTATTGTCCTTGAGGCGACTTTCAACAAGACCTCCAAAGTTGTATGCAGGTCAAACTTTCACCCCTCAGGCCCTGATTGATTTATTAATCATAAAAGAAATATAATGACTTGATAGACAACTCAGGTTTTCTCCAGTGCTTTCAACCACGTCTTACATTCACCCTCGGGCCATTTAAACAAAGCAAACGTCCAAAACCATCATATCGAAAGCACTGAAGTGTTCATGCTCATGCAGTAACAATATACTGATCCTTCTTTTATAATGGCAGGTTCAACAATAATACTGATACTGTGGGATACGTGGATGAGAACAGCAGAGGCCACTGTATCTCCCCGCTACTGTATGAAACAGGATGGATCCCACTGCAGGTCTCCTCAGATAACGGCACTATATTCAACAGAGTCGGAGCGTGGCTCTCAGGTACAAAACATCACATATGAGACTCACATATGTGCAATTTAATACATATTTTTTTAATTTGGTGTTAAAATGACACAGATATGTGATATATTTGAATCAAATGTGTTGCTACAGTGCATACTGGCAAGTTAGACGCTCGGTTTAAGGCTACTCTGGTCAACTCAACAAAATGGCAGTACTATGGCACGCCTAATGTCGGAGGCACTCTTGAGATGACGTGGAATACCTCTTTGGTGAGAGCGGAGAGGGTAAATATAGAGCTGTGGGGATACAGGGAGACAGGTGAGTTCATCACATATACACTTTGTTTTCATATGATTATTAATTGAGTAAAGATACTGAATTCTTTAATCTGTTTCTCTGTAGGAAAACCATATTCAGACAGCTGGCAGGCTGAGTGGGCCTATCTGTACTCGCTTTCCAAGGATCACGTAAACAACGGCAGCTTCAGCTTCTTGCCCAAACCGGCACAGAATGGCTTTTCGAGTTGGGAGCTCGGATCTTTGCGTGTCAGTCCCAGCACCTATCCAGATGGCACGTGGTATGTGCAAACACTTTGCAAAAAAAAAACCCAACAAAAAATGACCTAATTTAAACAATTCATCACTATAAGAGCAGTCAACAGCTGTAATTCTCATGTGTTTTGTTCAGGAATGTACAAGCTGCATGGACGGAGGATCACGCTCTGGCCTGGCATCTGGAGGAGAAGTTCAGGCAGAACTCGGAAGCGTGGGCCCTGGACAAATGTTTAGCGTGGGATAAGCTGGAAAATGAGCTGCCTAACTTCCTTAGCGAGATCATAGACTGCCCCTGCACTCTGGCTCAAGCGAGAGCAGACACAGGGAGGTTTCATGTAAGTGTGAGGAGTTGCAAATGTACATTTGGCACAGGCTCTGCTTGAAACGCCCTCACAGTGCAGGTTTAATAATTAAAGACTGGGATAAAATCGTTGTGAGATGCATCACATTGCCTCTTGCACATGGAGATGTGGACTGATGCGTCATCAGAGTATGTGCTAGGTGATCTCTTTATGGGTTTATGGTGGTGGTCAGTGGCCGCAGCCTTTCACTACTGCACACCGCTTATCAGTTCAAAGTCAAGAAAGTCTCTCTTTATTATAGCATTTGAAGGCATACACATTCTCTGCAAGCTGAACACGTTTCAGCATCTTATCTTTTACAAATATACAGTTAGGGTTAGGCAAAGCCATAACTGTCTTTCAGTGGCTGGGGAGTGACAAATACAATGTAAAAGCCACTTTGAAACCAGAAAACACATTAATGCAGATGGTATCATTAAATCTTGTTCTAAGTTTGGGGGAGCTACAGTGTTTAATACATATATGAATACAGGTACTTAACAAATATTTAGTTTAGAGTTAGTAGTATGCATGCACTTTATCATGCAAAATTAAATATAATCATCAATACTATTTGTTCATTTGGGATGACCTTATTGGCTTTAATCTGTGGCTGAAGGTTACCACATTTTCTTATTTTTGGTGAAATGGGATAGAAAGTTTTTCCAGTTTCATATATTAAATACTGTTTTCATCCAGCATGAGGGCAGACATGTTTACCATAATTAACTGGTGTAATGTTACCGAGCTAATGTTGGCTTTTGAGCTCTTTTTAAAAAACTGGTGTAACCGACTCCTGAACTGCAATCAATAAATGAACACGGTGACGCTGTGTCTCTCTCCTCAGACTGACTATGGCTGTGATATAGAGAAAGGGAGTGTGTGCACCTACCACCCAGGGAGTGTTCACTGTGTGAGGGCGATACAGGCCAGGTGAGTCCTCGTGGTTGGGCAACAACATCATATTCAAAGCATATTTAGCAGTTTTTGGCTGTATAGTACAACTTTGTTTTGGGGCTTTATTGACCGGCTATCATTGGTGTTAATTTGTAGCTGATGAAAGTCAGTGTGGCTGAATACTTAGTTAGGACAAATTAAAATGTCATGTTCAAACTCACTTTACATGAGCAATAAATAAATAAATTAATAAGATCAGCATTTTATAAAGCTGGCAATGCAAATATTCGGCCAAAATAAAATAAATACCAACTGAAGCTTTAGGGGACAGAAAAATGTGATTTTTTTTTTAATCTTTATTTCAACACTTTTATTCATTATCTATTATTTTATTAAACTTATCTACTGTATAACCCCATTGACATGCTACCTCACCCTGACCTTAAGTGGTGATAAATCACTCATGTACAGTATGTTAGTGCATCAGTCGCTTAACTTACTTATGACTCAACTAAATTTGTGTACTGATTAACGGAGCTCTTGTTGAGATGAAAAGACACCAGGTCATCTGTTACTGTGCGGTCACACCTATAAATATGTCAAAGCACCTCATCGTGGTGCTATGTGATCCACTGTTTAGTAATGAAATGCTGATGAAATGTTGATGTATTATTAACTTTACTGCATTAAAAATGAATGTAATAACTTTTTTTTATTGTGGCATAGTTCACTGTCCTAACTGACACATCTCTCGACAGTCCTAAGTATGCAGCGGGACAACAGTGTTGCTACGACAGCACCGGTGCTCAGGTCCTGACAGCGGACTCGATCGGAGGCAGCACTCCGGACCGAGCTCACGACTGGGGCTCACCTCCGTTCAGGAAGCCACCTCGAGTCCCCGGCCAGTCCCACTGGGTCTACGACGTCCTGAGCTTCTACTACTGCTGCCTCTGGTCTGACAACTGCAGCTACTACTTCAAACACCGGCCCTCCAGCGACTGCCGGCGTTATCAGTCACCAAGTTCAGGTGAGGGAATCATTAACAACTGTAATATGTTTTCTATTTCTTCTTTTTGTGTGTGCATGTATGATTATTGTCCAGGGGTCAAGGTTTATTTTCTTTATGTTTGTAATGCCAGCTGTGGTGTTCGGAGATCCACACTTCATAACATTTGACGGCGTCAGCTACTCCTTCAACGGGAAAGGGGAATACACTTTGGTGACCTCAGCAAAGAAACACCTGACAATCCAGGGCAGAACAGAGCCGGTGAACGGTGAGCTGCTGAAGGCACTGAGCTTTTAAAAGTGGCTGTCTTTGTCAATAATGGCGACTAAATGCTAGGAATGATGACAAATATTTCGATAATAGACATTGGACATGAACTGTTGTAAGGCTTCCTTTTTCTCACGTCATTGGTGTTATTCTGTCATCTTCAGGAACGATAAAAGCGACAAAGTTGTCATCTGTAGCCATGCAAGAGTTGTACTCGGATGTTATCGAGGTGCGACTGGCCAGCGGTCACAGCGGCCTTGAAGTTCTGCAGAATCAAAAAACCCTCTCCTTTTCTGAGCAGAGCTGGATGGACCTGCATGGTGAGATTTAGTCACTGATTTATCACCACTGATGAAATTTTATGACACACATTCCATTTGTTTATTGCATTTGATGGTAAGTATGAATTCGGACACAGTAATACATCATTTTACTCAAGTGTTTGTAGTGACATTTCCGCAAGAGATGCACAGTTAGGCTCTCAACAAGTCTTAAAGTTCAACAGACTCACTCTTAAACTCACCTGTGAGTGAAGCGACGTGCTGTTTTTCCTGGTCTCCGCTTGCTTTGTCTGTAAATGGTTACTGTGATTGAACAAACACAGATAAGACCAATCAGAATATTTGAACAGAAACTGAAGGGAGGTGATGATTTTAGGTAAAGGACATTCTATCCCTGCAGAAATGTGAAATGGCCAAAACTTTTTCAACTTGTGTGAAAAAATTGTGTATTCATGTCGAACCCCATTGCTCATAGAAAACGTTTTCAAAGTGAGGCTTTGAGATCTTGTTCAAGTTATAACAACCAGCCTTTAATCAAATCAAATCTCTGTTTTAGGTGTGTTTGTTTTTTCTCCTGACTCCACGAATGTGACCGTGATGTTCCCCAGTGGAGCCGGGGTGGAAGTGAGACTGAGAGAGGACACCATGACGACCACGGTGCTCCTGCCGGAGGAATTCAAAAACCTTACTGCCGGACTGCTGGGAAATATAAATGGTGACGGCAGCGACGACCTCATGCTCAGCAACGGCGAAATTGTGAGGAATCGCACCAATCCAGAGGAGCTGTTCAGCTTCGGGGCGAGCTGTAAGAAATTTCTCATAATGTAGATAATGGCTGTCAAAATTCACATGTTCGTTATGTCTGTTATGCGCCTACTTTATATATATTTATACACTAACACACACTCACACACACAGCTATGTATGTAAAGCTAAACTTACATAGAAATTGAGATGTAGATTATAGTTGTTAAGTTGTTAAGGTGTTTGACTTATGTCATGAAAACATGAAATATCCCACATAATGAAAAAACAGCATGTTCAGCATTTCATTCTGTGAGATGGCAGATTAGCTAATGATTAATTTCATATAAGTGAGGCACATCTAGTGAAGGTTAACATTTAGTGACCATGAGAGTGAGGTCAGGACTTTCAAAGGCTGCGATCATAAATGTATTTCTTAGTAGAAATGATCTTAGATATTAGTTTAGGAGACTTAAACAAACGTTTCACCACACTATTTCATGTCACACTACCCTCCATGGTGAAAAAACACATTTACCTTTCGGTCTTTTCATGCACAGGTGCGGCAGAATCATTTTGTTCAAATCACATTTAAGCTGTTTCAGTAGTAAGTGTGCATCTTGTCTTTTTACAGGGGCCGTCTACAACAAGTCTGCCTTGTTCACATATGACTCTGAATACCTTTTGGAGTCATATTACAACGGTCCCAGACACGACGTGACTTTTATTCCAGTGTTTTCTACCCCTGAGAATCCAGATGACCCATTAGCCAATCAGGCGTCTGAGATATGCACTGGAGAGGGCTCTCAGTTCTGCAGGTATGAGGAATCAGAGCTTATGATGACTGATGAATATCATCTTATTTTTATGAAACAAGAATGTGGAAAGACGGGGATTAAAAGTAATAACATTTTTTTCACTTCTGATTCAGGTATTTCCGCCACTGTGAAATCATTTCGTTAACTTCAGCATCTCATTTCCCTGCAGGTATGATATCCTGGTCGGTCGTAGTCCGAGACTGGGAAATGCCACCAGAGCATCTTTCCAGAGTCACGTTGCTCTTGTCCAGGATCTAAAGCCAGGTCAGTATGTACAAATATAAGATATAAAACTCCTAGTGATCATCATGTATAGCACTTCTTCAATTTTACTTCATTTGTCATTGTTGTGCTGTGCAGTGATATCCTGTGGATGGCTTTCACCGCCCAAAAATGGGAAGAAGGAGGGGACCACATATTTAGAAGGAGCAAAGGTGCGGCTTTCCTGTGATGATGGCTACACCCTCAAAGGCTCAGAAGAGCGCGTGTGCCAGGCGAACGGCCGCTGGTCTGGAGAAGACACAAGCTGTGACATGCCTAAAAGTATGAATAAATGATGAAATCAGCCTTGTCATATGATTTTGACCTTCACAAATCAGCCGTGGAAAATGTGCGAGCATGTGAGCGTGTGTGTGTGTGTGTGTGTGCATCATTTGATACAACGAATCAACTATGTGTTTTGCAAAAAAATCAAATCTCTCCTATATATATATATA
>JAOXYL010000042.1:15521940-15586093 GCA_028564955.1 Terapon puta | reverse complement strand
CATCCACTTGACCGTTTGTCACAGCCACAGTGACAGAGCTGGATAACTCTCTCTCTCTCTCTCTCTCTCTCTCTCTCGCTTTCTTTCTCTCTTAGATATTGCATCTTTTAATCGAGGTGTTAACGTGCAATGAGAACTTCTTTTGTGAAACTTGAAGGGGGAAAGTAAAACAAAAGAACCTACAACATCATGTCAATAAAAGTCAAACCTAGTCAGTGTAACTCAAAAAACGTACGTGTTTAAAGATAACAGACTCTTTCCTCCATGCCATTTCCTCCTTTTGGTATGAATTGAATAAATCAGGAAATTTTAGTAAAATTGGCACTTTGATATGTTTAAGTAGAAACCCATCATGTTCGTATGATGCTTAATGTGTGTGTTACATGGAGGGACATTGTGGAATGTGAGCTGCGGACTCCCCCCGTGGTGTTAAGCTGCTTTGTCTTTTTTATCCGTTTTCTTTTGTTTGATTTATTTGACTTTATTTTATGCTCTGAATGTGAATATTACTGTATGGGGTCACTGGATAAAGTCAGAGTTTATTCATTTGTTTACTTTTCGGGTCATACTTCCATATTGTGCTTATGCATACAGTATACTGTGGTCCCTCACTTTTCTAGGCGACAGTTCTTACCTTTTCTTTCATTTGATATGTAGGATCAATTGGCATTAGCTTGATCAGCCCGTTTTTATCTCTTATCACAATTCAAGATCCCACTTGGTAAAACCGCTTATTATTGCATGCACTTTAAGGACAAATTCAGGTTGTGAAGTGAAGCATGAATCTGTCAGAGATTTTAGCTGTTTGTAAATAAAAGCTTTTTTTTTGTTTTGTTTTGTTTTTGTTTTAAGCCTATGGATACTGGACATAAGCGCCATATTTGATATGATAATTTCACAAATGCCTTTATTTAAGTTGTGCCTGAAGCAGATTTTAGTTCCGTGTTTGTTATATCTATATTTTATTTACTGAGGCCGGCACCATTTTTTTTTGTTTCATCTAAACTTGTGAATCATTTAATGTTCACTAATCAAAGTTCTTGTAAAGGAAAATGGTGAGAATTGTGCTGTATAACTTTTGATATGAATATTTGCACATGAGAATATAGCTAGAACATACAGAGACACTGGTCTATTACTGATAACAGAGCTTAACGATAAAGATTTTTGCTTCGTTTTTGTTTTATAATATAGAGATATGGTCATACGATAGCTCAATATATTGCTAAGTCAAATCACTAGACTCTCAGATTGTATACATGCTGGTGAATGGAACCACAGACTTCGTATTATATCAGCGCAGTGATCTTTTATCGGTCAGCGATTCTACAAAAGCAAACACAACGTGGGTCCAGATTGCATTTGAGTAATTGGTGTCTAATGATCAGATTTACATATTTTTTGCCATGTTCATTATGGTCATTGAACAGGTTGCACAATGTTTCCATTTATGATGAATGGAAAGATAATTGTTTGGTGCTTAATTTCTAATGCCACCTTTAGCCTTGTAGTTTTTTGTCTTGGAGAGACGGCAGATTTTTACAAAATGTGAACGTGAAGCATTTTGGAAACGCCTCTGAGTCAAAACACTACTAAGTTTTTCAAACACTCATGACATATTTAGAGTACCCCATGCAGTGAAACCCTCTAAAAATGAAGTATATGTATGAAAAAATAAATACTATTTTATCACGGGTCAGTTTTTGAAACATTGTTTAATGTGGTGGTCTTGAATGCAACCCTGTTTTGTTTGGCAGGTATTTCTTCGCCTGTTTTGATTTTTTTTTCTTTTCATTTCAGAGCCAAAACTTGTATTAATGTTCGGTCGTATTCCTCACAGGGCTGAAAGGTGGAAGACGTCCCCTGAGTTAACAAAGTATTTTTAAATGGAGGAATATAACGACGCTCAGTTTTCTGATGGCAATAGAACTTAAATGCTCTTGTTTTACACGTAGAAAACCTAAATTCTGAATTTGTTCTGTTTGACCAGAGTGTGTTCTGAAGTCGAATGGCTCCTCTCGATTTTTCAGCCTTTTACATTTTCACAAACTTTCTGAAATTTGATGAAAACGTTTCTCATATGCAGTAAGGCCTTTTGTCTGGTCACATATAAACTGAAGCCTTTGGGACAAATGGTTCCATTAAAAAGAAAAAAAAGTGCTATTGGGGTGTTTGAATAAGGTTTGCCTGAGAGCTTCAGAACAGTTATGAACCTTACAATTTGTGTGAATTTTAAGTTACTAGAAAGTTGTATTTAGTTAGAATAAAAGGGACTTTCCTAAACAACCTTATTCACCATTTCCTGTGCAGTTCAAAGACAAAATAAAAGAGATTCTGTTGAAAAAAGAAGGAGTCTCAATCAACATCCTGCATTTAATGACAGTGCATTTCTGATTGTTTTTCTATGATTTTCCTTGCAATGCTCTCTTATGTGGTCTAACACTTCTCACTTTTGCTTTTCACTGGGGTGATGTGACCGCCGTGACCTACATGGTATCAAATGTTGATAAATGATGATTTACTGTAAATCTACAAACATACATGCAGGTCAAAGATAACTTGTGAAAGCCAGAACCATGAAAAGGGAACAGGAGGTGAGAGGGAAGTTGCACTGCAGAGCGTCCACTGTTTTCTAGGCTTCTTTACATTTCGGGGTAAACCTGCTTGATTTAAGAGTTGATTGGAGGCTTTTTTTGGCACGCCTGTACTGTATACGCTGGCGAGAATCCGGGTGTAGTTTCCTTGAATTGTCTGCGTCTGCGGCACCATCTGCAGCAGTTGCCCTCCCCACCGCAACCCCTCTGTTGTCCCCTGGGGTAACTGGAAAGCCCCGAGGGTGGCAGAAGAGTGGTTAGCCTTTACCTGAAGTTGTGCTGACAGGATTGTGGTGCGTCGAGTTCCCCCGGGCTCTTTCTCAAGTAGTCAGTGGTTTGACAGAAATGCAGCTATCTAGTGTTGGATGCTTGAAACCGAGACGTGATCACCGTTGAAAAAAGGTGGAGATCAAGTCAGCTCTCGGTGTGCTATTTCAGTTTCGGCGCAGTGCGAACCTGTTGCTCCCACACAGATCACAGCTCCTGTCCTGATCTCCTGTTAACCCCCACACATCGCAGGGCGTCTCCAAGCAGAAGTTGCCGTCAGCGGGTGACGACGACAATGAGATTAGACAAGATGTGAAAAACCCAGTTTGTGTTATGCTCATATTTTACATTATCCTCCCTGAATACCACGTAAACAGAGCAGCGGAGGATGCAACACTGTCATCACATGTCACGATGAAATCATCCTCTGATACGTACGCGCGGCCTGTCAGAGGCTCAAACTTTGCGGTGACATATTGCCTACTTTAACAGAGAAGACCCTCCCCTTTACGCACTTGTAAAAGTTTCTGATTGAGAAACGCATTTCCTGTGACCATGCCAGCTTCCTCCGCAAGTGCCCCCATGAAAACATTGCAAAAAGACGCACATGGTCTGAGGAGCAGTTGTGGGAGTTAGAATGACAAAATGCAAAAAAAAAAAAAAGGGTTGAACAGAATTGTTTTCATGAGAATTTTACCTGAAAACCCCCTCTCTGTCTGCCACACATGTCTTTGTTCTTAAAAGTTCTGCTTGCAAGAATCATTTTTGCCTTTGCTGCTTATATTAAGGTAAACTCGAGTGCATTCACTTGTGTAGCATCTGGGGACCAACAACTGTGTGAGTGTGGTTTTGTTGCTGTCATATTTAAGGCAGCAAAACCATCGCAAGAGCCACACAAACCCCCTTTTTGTGGTCTGAGATTGTAACGGTATGCTGCGCTTTCACTTCACTTTAGGCAACTTAAACACGTTACTCAAGGCACATTTGCTCAAACTATGAAGAAAGTGTACAAGAAGCACCAGCTGTGTGCAACCTTGTGCACTGCGGTGAGATCACTTTTACTTTTTTTTTTTTTTTACACCCACCAAGTTCACACATTGTGGGCCGAGCTCTCTAGAGGGCAGTAAGCAGAAAGCATATCGGTGAAGTGTGTCAAAGGGTGACCTCAGTCCTTCGATTATTTTCATGTATGTCTGACACTGCGGTCTAAATTCAGCAGGTGAATGGTGATTTAAATATATCAGGGTGTGTGTGTGTTTTCTGTATAGTATAAAATAAAAAGGAAGTGCTATTAAAAATACTTGTGCTACACTTTATGGTCATATATAATATATGCAATAACAATGTCCAGACATGCCCACTCTGTGAACGGGCATGTAGGGGCATTGCCCACTTGTTTAATACAGAGGACAGAAAAGAAAAAAAAATGCACATCTGAAAAAAAAAGGAGGAAATTCTGGGAAATTTGGTTGCCTCACAAAGTGAGCGTCATTTCCTCCCATGACAAATGTGTGGTTTCTGTCTTTTAAAAAAGTTTTAAAGGAGTGTGATTATGACGAGTCCGCGCAATTTGCCTGTGATACCGAGTGGAGAATGAATGGTCATGTAAAGAGTATGCATTTTCAACAGTTTCTGAGACCAGCAACAAGTAAGTTTTCTACTTTTCTACTCAAATGTAGGGAAATAATTTAACACAGCAGCATCTTTTCTTGCCACTGTGCATGATTTTGTGCTCATTTTTAGTGCTTTGTAAGCTGCTTACAGCTGCCAGTTTCAGATTCAGTTTTACTGACACTTACAGGTTTTTGAACAGTCTAGTTTTTTTCTTCAGCTGCACTGAAGCAGATTATCTGACCAGTATTTAAAGAGACTGACTGTTTGTTGGCATCTAAACATACTATAACAGTACATGAGTTTATAAAAATGAACTGATAATGTAGATTCTGACTTTCTTTGTCTCACTTGCTGAAGTCTGCACAGTGCTGACTCTATTTTTGTCCCTCCTGCCTTCCACTTGTGGCTTTAACGCGAAGTTCCCCTCACCGATGGGATGTAGGATAACCTTAACTGACCAGTTCCTTTCTCCGCAGCGTTACTCTCTCTCCTGCTGGTTATGGCTGTTGATTTAAGCACTGTGGCAGCGAGCAGACACCAGCAGTGTGGGAATTCTCTGCAGCAGACTTTGAAGCTCACCAGACTCGTACAGAAGGAATCTGTCGACCTAATCAAAATATATGTGAGTACCAGCCCAAAACTGCTGTATCGTATTTTGCTGTGTTAAATCCCCGCCTTGCTTGTTCAGTGCTCCACCTTTAAACACAATATGCTGACGATTCATGTTACTATTTCAAATGTGTGGCGTGATTAGTGTTTTTCATTCTTCCTTTTTTCCTTTTTTTTTTGCAGAAAACCTCTCAGGGAGAAATGTCAGAGCTCTTCTGCAAGGTGTCCGTTAGCGATGTCCCCGACCCCAACATCTCCGGCCTGGAGCCCTCAGCGAGGATAGCGAGCATCTACACGCACCTCCAAGCCTTCCTCCCGCACTTCAAACGGGTGTACGAGCAGCAGACGGACTTGCAGGCGCCCACCAGCCCGCTGCTGACCCAGCTCGTCGCTGTCAGCACGCGCAGCAGGAGCCTGGCCTCGTCCGTAAACAGCTTCTATCAGAGCCTCTTCCCAAACCTGCCGCTGCCAGAGCCGGCGGGGGGGCCGACGACACTACCTCCACCCCAGAACGTCTTCCAGCAGAAGGTCTACGGCTGCGTGGTGCTGAAGACCTACAAAGAGCTTCTGTCGAACGTTTCCCGAGAACTGAGGACTCTAAGAAGCAAAGTGTGCAGAGGGAGGACAAAAAGAAACACGTTCTTCCACTGAGGATGACCAAAGGCCGGGCTTGGACAGTCATGTCCAACAACGCTTGTGCTCGCTGGGTTGATAAAGACTTAAAAAGATGAATATAAGGTGGCTGGTACATCAGTGTAATGAAGCCTATTTATGGTATTTAATATTTATTATCTTGTGTGTTTCTGAGAGGAGCACTGTTAAAAAAAATCAAGACTATTAAGGTATGCCCATGCAAGTGTATGTATATTTAATTTGTGTAATTTGTTATGTAAGATTCAACTTTGCTGATGTGAACTTATTTTCTTATATTATTTTCTTATGATACTTTGCAGCTTCCTTGTGAGCTTTCGTTTCTTTGTGGTTGCATCGATAATGTACCATGTCTGGAAAAAAAGACTCAAAAAAAGTAAACAGATTTTCATGCATTACATGTGTGTTATGTTTTTTGCTGGACTCAGTTTGGGTAACAATTCATGTGTTTCCACAGTGAAGACTTTTTTTTGTTTGTTTTTGACAAGTATAAAAGAATTACACAGGAAGAATCATTCGCGCTCGAAGAATCAGTCCATCAAGAGGGGCTAAAAGAAAATCAGGAAGCTGCTGAGACGCTGACTGTGTGATATCAGCTCAGAATGACGCATGTGTTCAACACAAGGCTGCATCAGATAGGAAAGATTTCATGAAACTGGCGGGCTGTCTGGCCAGTCACAAGGTGTGGGTGGGTGTGGGTCAGATAACTGTATGTGTGCTTTGCGCACTTGCATCCTCAGAAAGATGGAGATACAAGTGTGTGAAGGGCAGGGTGGGAAAAATGCAGGAGAAGTCGAACCCTTTTTAAATTAATGAATAACAGACACTGCGCGCAAATGTGTCATCTATATATACACTTATATGCCACTAATAACACATATTTTTGTGCAAATGAAGTAATGCTTTACTGAACTTTCCTCAGATCACAAGCTCTCAGGAAACTGGAAGTAGGTGGGGGATTCACTCTAGGTCATGAATCAAGTTCCCTCTTATAACTCTGCTTTATTTAAAGCACAAACACAGGGTACCTCAGGGCAACAGTCATTCTTCAGTCTGCATTATTCAATCATTCTCACTACCCACTTAGTGCTTTAAGAGACGTCTGGGAGCGATGAAGTTTATCCCAGCTGATACAGTATTTGTGAGAATGCAGACACCTTGAACCAGTCACGAGTCCTGACTGGAAAAAACAGTCTCCGATCCACCTGACTGCTGGAAGGAAACGAGGGACGGACATGCAAACCCCAACGGGAAGTGTATTTAACCCACGACTTGCGGTGGCTGCTGTAACCACCGATCCACCTGTCAAGAATCTGCATCTAATCGTAAGAAAGATCAATAAGCAGTTCGACTCAGCAGTGAACACAGGTTACATATTTTATTGAAAAATATGGACAGCTTTTCAAAGTAAAAGCTTCAGTTATACAATGTCATGGACAAGTTGATGGCAAGTTGATGAGCTCCTGCAAACAAATGACCCAACATGTAGCATCTTGAAAAGCACAGCATCATACAAGTTTCATTATCTGAAGAATCTACTATGCAGGTTCATTACCAATTAACATGCTTTACATTTAGTGACCTGTGGAGGGCAGTATACACACATGAGTGAATATGCTGATGGAAGTGGTGGAAATGCTTCCAAGTACTGAACTTTTGACATTTTAGACAGTCTATAACTTTGCATTCACAGTGAATATATCTATAAAAAGAAGTTTGTATACATTCAACACACAACACAAAGATTTTAAACCTACACAATAAACAGAATTAAACTGGGGATGTTGTGGTTATTGCATTTACTATAAACTGCAACCACTCCAGGATGCTTCTGACTGCCCGTTTACAATTTAGCTACATTTAATGCTTTCATTTTGATATCTCGCCTACACTTTGCTGTAAAGGATTTTGGGGCTGTTAGAGAAAGTTTATACAAAATCATTCTTCTTGGTGTTGCTGCTAATGATTGTATGTTTGCATTTACCATCACATCGAAAGCCTGATAGGCCTTTATAAGAACTATAGAAACATGCAGCCTCTGCTTGTAATTCAAGTTTCTGATAAAAAGTTGTTAAAACCTCGGACATGATAGGGCTGGTGAAGCTTTGTTCAAATATTGTCTTATAATGATGTTGGCAAGGGGAGAGTTTGTTATAAATAAAGCATTTAACCATCAAACATTACATTCTTTCAAGATTTCATGACATATGATAAGGCAAACTGTTTATAAAAATAATTAACTGTGATCATAGACAATCAGTTTCCATATCCCCCAACACACTAAGAATAAAAAAATCATATAAACCACAAAGCACAAAATTAACAAAGGTCATTCCCTCTCTAAGAAAGTGTGGATGTTTTAAGAAATCCTGGTGAGATGTGTGTAGTGTTTTGTTTCCATGTTTCATCGTAACTGTAAACTGACTTATGTTTTTAAAAGTAATGTTGGTTTCGTTGAGGTGATGCAGTATAAGGATGTTAATAGACACAGAAACAGAAATAACTCTATATAGTGACATACCATCTCCTCTCCGTAAATACGACGTAGATACTGCCTTTCAGCATTAATCTTGCGTGACAGCAGTCCCATTTCCTTTTTATCAGAAATACACGTCGTGAACTGAAGTCAGAGGAGTTTCTTGGGGTCTTTTATTGTGCAAATCTATTGTGCAGAGCATGCACCGATGAATAAAAGGCATTTTCACATTATTGCATTCCCATTATTGGACACATCTACAGTCAGGTCCATAAATATTGGGACATCGACCACAGTTCTCTATAAACAACCACAATGGATGGCACAAACAATATGTGCTTTAACTGCAGATTTTCAGCTTTAATTTGAGGATATTTACATCCAAATCAGGTGAACGGTGTAAGAATTACAACAGTTTCTATATGTGCCTCCCAGTAATGGGACAATCAACTCAAAAGCTATTTCATGGACAGATGTGGGCTAATCCCTCGTTATTTCATCATCAATTAAGCAGGTTAAAGGTCTGGAGTTGATTCCAGGTGTGACATTTGCATTGGAATCTGTTGCTCTCAACTCTCAATATCCAAAAGAGAAAGAGAAAAGAGAAAGAGATCCAAAGAGCTGCCGCTATCAGTGAAGCAAACCATCATTAGGCTGAAAAATCTAAACGAAACCATCAGAGAGATAGAAAAAACATAAGATGTGGCCAAATCAACTGTTTGGGACATTCTTAAAAAGAAAGAACGGACCGGTGAGCTCAGTAACACCAAAACACCCAGAAGACCACAGAAAACAACTGTGGTGGGTGACAGATTAATTCTTTCCCTGGTGAAGAAAAATCTCTCCACAACAGTTGGGAAGATCGAGAACAGGAGCTAGGTGTGTGTGTGTGTCAAAGTCAACAATCAGGAGAAGTCTTCACCAGAGTGAATACGGAGTGTTCGCCACAAGATGTAAACCAGCCTCAAAAACGAGATTAGAGTTTGCCAAACAACACCTAAAACACCTAAAAACATCTACAGTTCTGGAACAACATCCCATGAGACAAAAATCAACTTGAACCAGAGTGATGGGAAGAGGAGAGTATGGAGAAGGAAAGGAACTGCTCAAGATCCAAAACACACCACCTCATCAGTGAATTATGTCGATGTCGTAATATTTACGGACCTGACTGTAAATACATTAATAGACTAATGTTCATGTCCCTGATTATTGAGATTAACATTTTTAAAGGTTCTTATTTGCATGCATAGAGTCATACTGTCTGCTACTCCACACGTGGATATTAGATTATTGCTTATTCCAACTATTAACAGATTGTTGTCAGACTGATTATGTCATATTATTGCTCACGATTAAATCAACTACTCCTAATGCAGCCACGTATGCATATTTTCTTTGGACTTGCATAGTTATTCAAACATTAGTAAGGCATATATTCGATGCAAGCGACAAACTGGTGTAAGGAAACAGCAAATAGTTACTGTTGTTGTGAAATCATGACGTTGGGAGTTTTCCTGAAGGTCACTGCATCGTTTACAGTGCCAGTCTCACTTGCATAGGGTCGTGGTGTCCATATTCAAAAAGCGAATGTTCATTTTTGATTCAATTTCAAAGCCACTCAGCAGCTAAAAAAAGAGAGTTTGAAAATAATAAAGTTGGCTTTTTGTGCGTCTGCAAAAAAAGTATAAACACATACACCTGACAAATGCACTTGAGTACTGACCTTGAGGAAATGCTCAAACGTGATGCCCTCATAGAATTCATCAGGTTCCTGTGTGTTGAAAATGACATTACTGACTTGGTCTGGGCAAACTGGGAACCCGGCTTCACGTTATCTCGAGTTATTACAGCTTACCATGTGACCCATTGAGATGCTGGCCACCTCCAACATGGCTGCATCAGCGATGCTTTTGGCTGTCTCCTTCTGCATGGCTCCGCTGAGAGATAACAGCTCGTCCACCACCTGGACACAAGTGAACAGCGGTTGAAATGAACACTGTATTCCTACGGCGGCTGCTGGACTCAAAAGGCCTCGTCTAAAAGAGGGAGTTTAAAAAAAGGCCTCCTCCTCCCTCATCAGCTAAATGTGTTGCAGGAAAGACTCTCGAGTGGTGGAGTGGCCCAGTAACAAAGTGTGGAAGTGCAGATAAAACAGAGAGGTAACTTCCCTTTACCATAAAGAACTTCAATCTTTAAAATATAGCTGCAAATAATCAAGTGATGCTGATAAAAGAGGAGAGTCTGCCTGATAAACTCATGGTGGGTCATCTCAGTTTCTCCAAGCTGTCTTCAGCTAAGTTCATTTAAAATGTTTAAACCTGCATTTCTTTGTCCGCAGAAAGGCGAGCAGAGGCTTACATGTCTGTACTCCTCGAGGGTTATCGTCCCGTCGTTGTCCGTATCGTGCATGTTGAATAAAACTGCGGACAAAAGCACAGCTGTCAGTTCAAGAACCTCACGTCAGCCACAGATAATGCTGGCCGTGTGATTTGGCCCAGAGACACGCACATCGCAGCTTCTCCCTCCTGATGTTCTCGCGTTGCTCCTCCGTCATGTGCAGGGACGGGGGCCTGAAGTGGGACATGACCACCAGGAACTCCTCGAAGCCGATCTCCTCGACCTCGCCGCTCGACCCTGACCTGCCCTCGCCATTCTGACGGAAGTTTCTAAAGAAGAGCAGAGAGAGAGAGGCGATGAACGTGCAGATGCATTTTGAAAGGAGTGCAGAAGTTCAGGCGACTTTGGGGCCGCCGTCGCCGTACCGTCTGTCGAAGAAGGCCTCGACGATCTGCGAACGGATGGGGTTGCACGCCAGGTCTGGAATTTCGTTGAAGTGATCCCTCCTGAGTGGACAAACGGGAGGTTTTTAGGGCGCGGCACGTGGTGTCACATATCACTCAACTGTGGTCACGAGAAGAAAGCTTTACGTGCCGACATGAAGCCTGTCGGGCAGGTTCGAGCGAAGCCGGCTTCCTGAGAAAACTCATGTGCTTCAACAACAAAACAGAAGACCAGAAGGAGAAAAAACAACTCACCGCAGAGTTTCTTCGTTGTGGCTCAGCTGCTTGAACCTCTTGTGCAGGACTCCAATCTGCTCGAATGAAACTGAAAAGAGAAAAGTGCACAGTTGTCCAAACTGAAACACCTCAAAAAGATGCAAAGCAGACCCAAAACATGAGCATGCAAGCCGTCTGTGGGGGATCTGATCGTGGCTTCTCTTTGCTGGAGGCTTTCAAGGCAGAGCGTTTGAATATTCTCATTTCATGTAAAACACCTCTACATGTCGCCTCTTTAAAGACACCGTGGCTCGCAGGGAGAAGCCACAACTGCAGGTACCAGCTTTTGTTTGGTCAAAGCTCTCAACACACACTGTCTGATGTATTATTAAGAGCGGCTCCATCTGTAAACTGGGTAAAGTTGCGCTCCCCCATCAACATGCCAGTTAAATTATTCAGCACTGCTGCAGCAAACAAGGGGGGGCAGAGAGACGCTGCTGGACATGTGTAAATATGTACTTAAATGTAAATAATGCCAGATCTTGAGCTGGCATGCTCGGATTTCCCCTTTAAGATAAAAGGAGACAGAAATAAAAAGAGATTTCCGGTGCGGAGAGCTGCTAGAATAAAAATAAGAAATAAGGATGAGTACTCACAGCCCGTCTTTTCCGCCAGATCAACGTACTGTGGTTGACCAGGTAAGGACTGTAGTGCACCCATGTCTTCAATAATAATAGAAAAATATATAAATAAACCCTCCTCCTCCTCCTCCTGTCCGGTGGAGTTTTAACGGGACTCTGCAGAGGTCGGAAATGAACCGAAACTGTTGCGGTTGATCGGGACGTCACGGGATCACGTCGCAGGATCGCCCATGCCCACCTGAGTGATCACACACACACACGCGCGCGCACACATACAAACATACACGCGCGCACTCACACACCCCTCACCCCCGCTGAGGTCGCGAGGCAGCAGGTCTCATCTCTTCCCCTCCTCCGCTCACCGGCGCGCGCTACTTCCGCAACTACCGACCTGATGACGACACAGGGAACAACAGGCTGCAGTCTCGGTTATTAATGCAGCCTTTTGTTGGTGTTATTTATTCATCCAGAGGCCGCGAGCTGTCCGCGCAGAGCAGGTGTCAGGTGTGCGGAGGAGGAACTATTTTCACCGCTGAAGGTGGAAAAGCTCCACCAAAAGCAAAAGTCCAGTTTGCTTTAAGTTTTAAATGTAAAAGTGCTCACTCTGCAGTAGAGTGTCCCCTGTATGTGTTTTATTTTATTAATATCTGATGTGTCTGGGTGTTAATGTTACTGCTGCATTATGTTGCTGTGTATGTTTGAGGTTGTAAGTACTGCTGTGTGCTTTCATCTGGCATGGTGTGTAAGAGCACCTTGTGTTCGTTGAGTTGGGCTGAGAAGAACAACCTTTTTCTCAGTTTTGTGTCAAAGGATTTTTCAGATTATCCACAGGGGTATTGAATGATTATTTAAGCTTTCAGACAGCACTGCAACTATCATAACGCAGATTAAAATGACATAGAGATGAAATATGTTGTTTCAAACTGCACAGACATTTGAAATATTTTGCCTTTTTTTGTTTTCTCAGGTTTACCATGAATCATGGCCTCCAATGTGACACATGACCTGCCCTGTTTTAAAGCACTTCACTTTAAATTCAGGACATTTCAACGCTTCCAACATTATCAGACTCACCTGAACTTCTGAAAATACTATCTGCAGTATTTCTACTTCATGTAAGCAGCCACAAAAGCATGGCACACGTATTTACAAGGTAGAGATGAAGTAGAGATGAAAACGGTCTCACCCTGACATGCATTTAACCTCTTGCTAAACTTTTCACGATTTGACAGTTATTTTGCTGAACTCCTCAAACACTCTCTCAGCCATGTTGTGTTAAAAGTTGCGGTTCAGGATATTTTTGACCCTGATATGATCGAAACCTCTTAAAAAGCTACTAAATGGGCCTTGAGGTGAGATTGTCCTACCACACGCTGTTTTGCTGCTGCAGAAGTGGATCAAGTGTTGCGAGCTTTACTGCCAAACTTCCTGCTTATAACGAAGTTATCATTGTATTTTATCTTAAAGAAACCTGGAGTGAACCTGGACATTCAAACAACATTTGCAACAGTGAAAGAAACCTGTGTAATTATTGAGGTATTGGAGCCTGAGGCAGAACGTTGCTGCTGCGCTGAATTAAACTATGAGGAGTGTCGTTGTTGTGACACTTGTTTATTGGGATGTGGTCTGAAGTTCAGCGGGTTTGACACGTTTGCGAACCACAGAGGATTCAACAGTTAGCAACAGGTTTCTTCCCCCGAAGTGTGCGTCACTGTTGAATTAAGACACAAAAAACCTGTGCACAGACACAACATATAGGAAGTCTATCATCAAAATAAAAATCAACATAGGCCACCTCGACAATGTTGAAGGCCTCAGTCAGTATGCGCAAAAATGTCAAGAAAATTTGTTATCAAAAAGAATCCAACTAGTGTACAAGGTGTATTATTATGTATTGTTTAATTTTGTATTTACACTTGTGCAGAACTTAAACATGAAAATGTGTCCAAAACACTGTTTGGCGTCTGAAAGGTTTCCATACATGTTTGAGGACTGTAGTGTTGGTTCAGGCTTTGGAAGAAACCTGTTCACACATGCAGCATGACTCTATATAACAAAAGTGAAAGAAGTTGCACGCTAAACAGGATTAAAACGATGCAGTATCGATGTTTTCCACATGGTGGGAGCATTTAGTCAACTATGCAATCTGACACCAGTTCCTGCCTGTAGAGGACTGTCAGTGATCCCTGATGCACATTTGGTGTGTCTCTGTGTGTTATCCTGTTACAATAAGACTTTTAATTTCCATTGCCCTCATCTTTTACATGTTAACTGACACTTGATGAAACTTTTTGTCTCTTAATATCAGATATATATGTGTATGATGTGACTGTACAATGTTGTATTAACATGCCAGTGACTTCAGAACTTTAGATGCACCCCTTAGTTGATTGTACAAATTCAGACACAGCAGTTGAAGCATTCAGATTCTGCAGTGAAGTAAAAGTACAAACACTGCAGTGTGGAAATAATCCACTACAAGTAAAAGTTCTGCATTCAAAATCTTATGTAGAACTATCAAAAAGACAACATAAAATCAAAATGTACTTAAACTATCAATAGTAAAAATATATAATAATACTCATCGTTCCCTTGTAGTGTTTCAAGATTATATCTGATGTGGCTGGATTAAAGTGAATGTGCACGTTGCATCTGACAGCTGTAGATGTGTACGGTTGAGGCCATTTTAACTACTTTATATTCTAATGGGTAGTTTACTCTACAGCAGTGCATCATGGTCTATGAGATCACCATATGTTTGTGTTCATGAATCATTGTAATCTGAAAAGTAGACTATAGCTGTAAGACAAATATAGTGGAGAAAAAAAGTACATTTGGCTTTGAGATGTATTGAAGTAGAAATATAAAACAGTTTAAAAGGAAAATACTCAAGTAAAGTACATGTACATTTAATTTGTACTGAGGCACTTGAGTAAATGTACTTAGTTACTTTCCACCACAGCTACACAGGGTATCCAATTACTTACAATCAATTTGATTGTAGTGCTTTCAGGGCTGGTTGCCCACTTTTCCAGTCGGATAATCCGGCTTCGCCTTCCACAATAGAACCATGATTAACAGTTTTTAATTGGCTCAACTGCAAATAACTATACAGTGAATCATATCTTTGAATATGGTTGAAAAACAGGACAAAGCACAAGGTCAGAGATTATATTCTTTATAGTCCCTGCTATAGTTAAATACTTGGCCACCACATATATTTCGTAGATTTACTTTGCGTCTTTGCATGCCGTTTAAATTATGAGCAATGAAAAGTAGTGACACTTAAAAACAGTTTAAAATAGTTTAATTTTCCATCATCCATTGGCCTCCAACATCAGAGGCACACAGAACGTGTTGATTTATTCCCCTTGTGCAGGGGAATTTATACATCTAGTACTACACAATCAATCCGGCCTGAAAAAAAAGAAAAAAAAAGAATCAACAATACATTTTCTTTTCTTTATCAGTCTCTGCCCTTGAAATGTTCTTTCCCATAAAATTGTCTCACTTGCAGCGTGCTGTGCTTGTGTGCGTCGCGACCATTACCGAGCGCACCACGTTTGATGGCTTGAAATTGATTTGAATAAGGACTCTGCCTCAGAAAGAGAGAGAGAAAGAGAGAGAGTGGGGGGGAGAAAATAGGGAGGTGTTTGTTATATACGGAGACAAAAAGGGGCGGAAAAGCATGGCCAAGGAGAGAGGGCAGCCTGAGCCTGTTTTGCATGCACAGGGGCTTCTGTGGGAGAAGGAGTTGACAGGGCGCCGCAGTGCTGCCTCCAGCTCTCAGACAACAGCTGCTCAGAAAGAGGAGACGTCCTGAGGGTGCTGCGACATGTCTCGCTCTTTCTCCATCTCTCTTTTTCACCTGTCTGCCTCTTCCTCTCGCCGAGCAGACGCACGACAGACACATGTGCAGCACACGCCGCCTTTCTCACACAAATCTCTTTCTCAATGACACACAAACACGCCGGACGGGCTGTGAGGTTCATACGCAATTGGCAGGGTGCCTGTGCTCAAACAAAACCCTCAAACTAAACCAGGTATAGCTGAATTTTTTATAGAACCCCCTGTTTGTTTCGCCTTAGTCGGAAAGATGTTTGTGAAAAATGAAATAATCAGCAGTGTCATGGACATGTAATATTCCTCCTCTTCTGAGCTGCTGATGATAGAAATCAAGTGGACATCCCTTTGTGTGAACATCAAAGACGACATTTTCTTTTATTGGCTTTGGTTTAATTTAGTTACTTATGAAGTTTGCATGATAGCTTTTGATCATTTCCTCATGCAAATAATAGAAAACCAAATTCGAGTAATTTCATTCGCAACCCAAGAAAGACTTGCTGCAATGTTTTTCTTTCTATTCTCTTGTAAGCGGGTGATGCCTCTATATTTCACAATAAGGCTGCAAGATTGTTTGATCTGACAGCTCACATTATTTCAGAGTGATGAAACCTTTTCCTTTCACATACAAAAACTCATTACAGAGAGAAGCTTTCCATAAAGACTATATACATTTAATTATGTGATAATGGTTTATAACAAAGCATTGTGCAGTTGTAAGGAGATATAAGTGCCTATTATGTATGCACGTATCTATAAGTGGATGCTGGTGTATATAGAGAGAATGAATGATAACATAGTAAAACACAAGTATAATAATGTTAAATATGTTTACTCTGAAATAATGTATATGATTAAGCACTTAATACACACGCCCTGAATACAGCTACACTGAACTACTTACACATGTATTAGTTAGTAAATTCTGACAAGTGTTCCTGAATTGACTGTGTTCATTAAAACTTAAGAGAAACTTTATTTTGAAATGAATCCCAATGAGCACATTGCAAATTCATGAATGGTCACCTTGCAGTTATTAAGGTGTGCTTCAGATTAATGTAAATGCATCCAGAATAAGATACAGTCGCCAGTTTTTGTTTGGATGCTGTTAATTACTTTCATAACTTTAGAGGTGACCCAGTTCTAAAATCAAAACATCCAGAAAGTGCGAGCGGGGAGCTGAGAATTGAGTGAGAAATAATTACTCTATCTCATGAGATGGATAGAAGCTGGAAAATACTTTTTGTCTGTGTGGGAGAATAAGAAAAAAAATGTCCTATTTGAGCGTTGCATTTCACAACCCGAGAATTTGTGTCCAACTGTGAGTAAGAATGACACTACTTCTATTCTCTTACTCTTAATGTGCTCATTCTGGTGCAGTAAATCTTGAATTTCCCTTTTTTTTCTTCTTTGCTTTTGAATGGCAGCCCATAAAAGGAAAGAAAAATGTGCCTTTTTTTCCTTTTTTTTTGCCCTTGGTTTTGTCAATATAGAAAAGGAGAAAGGGATTGCAGAGGTGTCGGCGGGGCATGCTCTGATCTCTAGACAGAAAGAAATCAATTTCAAAGTACACGCAGTTCAGAGACAGCCAAAGACAAAACTAAGTTACAGTGCAAGACAGTAAGTTTGTAGAAAGGTTTAAAAGTTGGTCTTGGAAGTTTCAGACGTATGGATGTCACTATATCATAATAACAAAAGTGTGATAAAGATAAAAATGAATTAAAACTATTTCGTTAGTGAAGTTAAAGAGAGTGATAGAAAAGTCTTTTCCCCAACAGCTTGCTCCAGCTCCTCTGGGGGGATCCCTCATCTCTCCCAGGCCAGATAAGAGCTGTGATCCCTCAAGTGTGTCCTGGGTCTGTTCTGGGGTGTCATCCAAGTTGGTCATGCCTGAAGACGCCCCACAAAACAGAACCTGGCATTTTTCATGAGATGCCTGAACCACCTCAGCTGGCTCCTTAAAATGCAGAGAAGCCGTGATTCAGTGCCGCCGTGGCTTTCCAGGACCGCCGAGCTCCCTTAAACATCAAGGGAGACCAGCCACCCGGCCGAGAAACCTCATTACGGTCGCTGGTATTTGCAATCTCATTCTTCCTGACTCTATTCAAAGCATGGGAACACAGGTGAGGATCTGAATGAGAACTGACTAATAAATTGAGAGTTTTACTTTATAGCTCGACTCTCACTTTGCCGCAACACGCCCCGTACAAAGCCTGTCAGCTGATACCCTTAACTGATGATCAATCTCACAATCCTCTGTGAACAATACCTCACCTAAACTGCTCGGCTTGTGGCAGCTGCTCCCTCCTCGCCTAGATTGAATCCGCAACCTGCCTCTTTCTGCATCACAACCAGCCTCAGATGTCTCCGCCGAACATTGAAGGTCACGATCCGATGAAGCCAAAAGGAGAACATCATCTGCAAAAGGCAGAAATGCCACCACGGTGTCACCAAATGTCAAGTGTCCCACTTTTGCATTTGCATTCAGTTTTATTTGTTTCCAGCATTATTATTTTCTTTCCTTTGCATGTTTTGGCCTAAGATGGGTATGCCGAGGGTTGATGGAGAGTACTGTAAACGTATTCGAATCTAATAAATAACAAGGTGAAGGATAGCTTCCAGGAACAGCATGAAAAACTTCACGTTAGATGTGATGGTCAGGACAGAGCTTTATTTTTTGTAACAGTGGTTGGGTGGTTATTTATCTGTATTTACTCCTGAATCCATTCTTCATATTTTTGTTCTTGTGTGTTTTGTTTTTTTTGAAAACGTGAGATTATAAAGAGAGTTTTAAATGCAGAATATCGTTGGTGATAGTGGAGAAATACCAAAACTAACAAAGCCACCCTGCCTACTTTTAGCCACTGAGGTTTCAGTAGTATTTATCTCTTTGTCACGCCCTTTCCCTGAAGTTACAGTAAACCAGAGAGGAAACCGAGTTGGGTTTATTTTGCTTCTAACTGTATAAAATTTCCACTAAGCCTGCTCCTCCTGGGTAACCCTTCAGCAAAGATAAGTGTGCTGGTCGCCTGCGCTTACAGCGTGCCCTTAAGATGGATCACCTTATTGCCCGCTATCTCTCTTCTAAAATGTTTATTGGTGAAGGGCATGTTGGCCTTGTTGTTAAGCAGGCACCTCACGGCCAGTGTGTGAAAGTTGTGCTCGGCTTTAAGCGAGCAGAATGCACAGAAATCTTTTATTTGCCAGCGTTATCTAAATATCACATGCATCAAGCGAAATGAATGTTTATGCCTTATAATGTCTGGCTGGAGTGTTTACAGCAATTTCACGGTGAGGGCATAATCATATGCAAAGGTCACGTGTGGAAATCGTAGTATCCATATGGTTCAATTAAGATCCCTGCAGCTTCAGATCTCAAGCATTCAGGCCCACTGCTCTGACCTTACATGTAATCAAAGTCTATAACTAAAGTCGAGGCTCTGAATGCCAACATGCTGGCTGGTTTGATGAGACATTAATTTACTACTAAGTGGTGCTTTGACCTGTTCAGCGCTTTTGCTGGGTTCATCATTAGAAATTCAAATCATGAACTTTCAAGCGAGTCCATTGAGCCCAAATATAAAAACAAGTCATGATTCCAATGATGCAAAATGTGTTACACAAAATCACAGGGAAATATGCATAAAATGATGATAAGAAATTTTCATTTGAAGTAGTGGTGTGGCTTTAAAAAAAAAAAAAAGTCATCCCAAGTTTCAGTATTTCGCTCAGTATATACGGTACGTGACATGCATATATTTTGATATCAAAAGCAAGGACAGCTGTTCGAACCTTAAGAGAGAGAATATTGAGTAGATGTGGGGCGTCACAGAGGTGATAGACTGTATACTGCGGATGAATATGTGATGATTGGATGGAGCGCAGGAACCTGTGATTATGAATTACAGAATTACAGTTGACTCATCTGGGCCAGGTTCTGTCGCTTGTTCCTGACTTGATTGCCAATTTTAAATGCGACCAAAGTTGTTCTTGTTGGAGTTTTTTTGTTTAAATACTTTGAAAACAAGGTGAAAATGAAACAAGAAATTTCTCAAACCAGTTTACTAAAAGAGCTCGGGAAAACTGGCATCAACATTCATGTAATTTCCATCTGACAGTTATAATGGGATTATTTCACCAACAAGATTAAGAGTCATTGTGTATGTGCCAACATTTCTGAATAATCCATCCAACAGTTCTAAGGATATTTCACTGAAAATATACAAAAAGTATTAACTTTATGGTGACTCTATGTATTTCAGGAGTTGTAGACAGACTGATATGATGCGAATCTGACTAAAGACAACTTATTAGCAACTTGATTCAAACTACAGCTGTACAGACAAAAATAACACATTTTGATAGGTCCCATTTTAAAATAGAGGGTCACCGAATTAACATAACAATGACATTGATCTTTTGTGCCTTATTATCAGTCTTGCAAATAAATATGACATAATATAAATAGCAAAGCTGCAAAACAGTGTTTGCATGTGCAGAAGGTAGGGAGGAGTTTGAAATGGCTCTTGGTTGAGCCTCATTTATAGTTTTTCATACTTGTTATCAGATGTATAAACCTCCCGTTGAAACTCTTCCACTGCGTCGCTCAAACATTTTGCCCTCAATTTTGTTTTGTAAGATTCAACTTGACACTTAGATTGACATGACTTGAACACAAAAACAGCTCTGGGTCACAGTTAGATTAGTAAAAAAATGTCAGTGTTGACTCCTTCCTGCATTATTCAGACCTCACCCTGGGCACCACTGAATCTAGAGCTGGCACCGTCAGACGGGGTCTCTGAGGTCTTGGGATCAGGTCTGAGAGCTGCTGTTAGCTGTTATGCCGAGGTGAGAAATATTTGTTGTGCATATGATGTAACTTCAATCAAATCCCTGTTTTCCATGACACATGCTGCTAGCCCCCAGCAGGTGAAATATAATGCTGTTTGTGACTTTGCTCATGCAGGTTGAATCCCCTTTTGATAAAAGCACAGTTAGTTTAGTCGACAGTTTGCTATTTTCTAAACCTCAACAAGTATTTCCTTACAGCATAAAGATGCCTTACATATAGTTGGTAGGTATACAGTGGGAAAAAAATCTTCCACACATGATTTTTTTCCCCATTAATCACTGATGTACTAACGAAGCTACCGCAAGGCACATTATAGCTTTGCTGAAGGTGAAGACTGCATCTGTGTGGCATCCTGTTTTACATGGCTTTTCCTAAAAAACATCTATCCCTCCTGGTCCAGGTACACAGTTCTTTGTATTTGACCTCAAAAAGTAAACACACTCGTGTCAACGCACATAAAAATGCACTGCCATGAGCCAAGGTTAGTGCTGCGTCGGTAAACAGACACAGCATCTCAGCCATACCTGTCAGTAAGTATAGACCACGTCCTATTTAATACGAGATTAAAGGTATCAGGGATAATTTGTCTTATCTTCAATAACAATGAGGAGATTTCTGTACAAAACAATGCCAAATCATTGGATTATTTTTCTATTATGGACAGATTTTGTCAAATAAATCCTACAAAATTACATTATATTATATCATATTTAAAAAAAACAACGTGCTGGCGATATTGCTGATGATGCAGTGTGACTGTAAAGAGCCGCTTTAAACGGATGGGACCCAGAGTATCATTGTCTGCCTTCATCCTGGATAATTCCAGGTTGTGCGGCTCCCTGAAGGCAGTCAGGAGGAGCTTCAAAAGACTTCTGGCTGTCAAGGGACCTTCAGCCGGTTTCATCCTCACGTCTTCCTGTTGCTCTTTTTGTTGTTGTTGTTGTTGTTGCAGCACGGGGGACAGGAAGCGGTCCACAGAGAGACGAGCTTTGTCGTTGGAAGGGACAATGGTTAATATTTAAATCAAACAAAAAGAATAGATCTGAGGAGGAGGGTAATAGACTGACTTGTGAATGAGTTTCGACACTGTAAAAGATAACACCTGTAGCTTTGTTAAATATGGAAAAATAGGCCCTGTACTCTTGCTGCTACCTTGCGCTTAAAAAAATAATAGAGCAACCTTGGATCTGTGCCCAGTTAATGAAGGCTCCATGCAGAACAAATGCTCACCTTGAAGAAACGCTCTGACTAAGTTTGGCCAGCGAAGTGCTTCACCTGTGGGACTCTCATTTGAAAGTTTAGGAGATCCCCCTCACACACACACATACGCACATCCTTCCTTTCCTGCACGACGTTGCAGTCCCTCTGCATCAGCGCACTTTTGTTTGTGCCCTGTTGTCTCTTCTGTTCACTGTGTGAGAGGCTTGACGGCGTTTCAGCAGGGAGGACGGGCTCTCGGGCGGCTATATTACGTTATCTGAGGCTCCGTCTCTCCCCAGGTCCCCGCTTAGTGCTCAGAGAGGACCTGTTGTGCTGAGATACCGGCCCGTGTCACGCTGTGCGGCGATCAGCTGTAATGTTTACCTGCTGCATTGCAGTCAAGGTCAGTCGACTGTGATGGCTGCAGCCCAGTTCTTGGAGCATCGGTTGAGACTGTTGCGAGGCGAGGAGCTGTTTATTATACCGGCTCGTGTCTGTTATTTCACCCACCACCTCTCTGAACTGCGGTCCAGGATGAATGGGGATTTAATGGTGGTTCTAAGTGATTCTCCTGCAGGGTGACAGTCAATCACAGCTGACAGGAAGTGTGTGTTGCCACAGAGATGATCAGTTCCCATGAGTCTTCTTGGCAGGGGTGTGTGCCATTGTTGGGCTTCGCAACATGAGCTCTGTTGGTGGGTGGGCGGGAGGGGTGGAGGGTGGGGGGAGGGGGTGTCTGAGTTAAACTGAAGGTTACACATTGTAAAACTAAATCTAGAACATCTACTGGGCTCGACTGTGGTTGGCTGAGCATGAACATACAAGCTGTTGGATGCAAAAAAAAAAGAAAAATAGGGTCAAATTTGTTGAATCTATCTTGGAGGGGTGGGGGGGGGGGTATCACATGTGCCACGCTCACCTTTGCTGTCATTGCTGTCTGACTGTGGTCTGTTGTGCTGCAAATACAGATTTTAATTGTTTATCAGGGTCATTATCATTCAGTCACAGTCTGTGACGCCGGCAGTAGATCCATAATAGAGTAGCAGTGGGGTAATCAATCACAGTGTGTCGGGCAGCAGCACTTGACACATGACATCTAAAAATCCAAAAGCCATATACGCAGCGCTCTGGCATCTTTGAAGCGTCTCCAAATTAGTTTCAAGCAGAGGCTTCAAGGAGAAATGTGCAGTGATCTCCAAATCACAGCCCTCCTTAATACAGTATGGCATTACAGCCAGCCAATCAGATCTGGGCAGAGGGAACATTCGGCTGATCAAGAGAGCGACTCTTATCACTGTCGCGCTCGGCAAAAGAGCCTCTGCAAAAAAAAAAAAAAAAAGTCTGAAAAGTAGGAAAGTTTTCCACAGATGTCTGTACTGCATTCCTCTGATATGTTACCATGCACCACCATTAGTTTTTTTTTTCTTTTTACACAACCAGTTACAAAGCTTAAACAGAATTATCTACATATAGTGATATCAGGAATTTACATTTGTAAACACTCACAGAATTATAAAAATGTTTTGTCTCTTGTCTTCATCAAACTGTGCTCGGATAGAAAAAAAAAAAAACACCGCTGTATAACAGTTTCAATCTGTGCTTCTAATCTAAAGGAGTCCCCTATTTAGAAATCAGGTCATGATCACACCTGCACACATTTAAATCCTTCGCACCCGCACAGGTGTCTTCAATAATTCAGGATGATTAGACCTCTGCTCCGGTTCAAGTTGGGAGGAGCTGTAATTAGATTTACATGAAGGGGCCAATGCTTATAAGAATGCTAAAAAGACATTTTAATTTAGCACTTTGAGAAGCTTTTAGCTGTTGCTCTTAAAGTTTTATTATATCATGTTGTATATTATATTTCTATGTTATTTAATGTTGTGTCATACTTTGCATAATGGTATTATTTTGTATCATCCTACTGTCTGTTTTCTGGAACCATAAATTAAAATGACATTGTAAAGGATAATTCTGTGTCAGGGTTAAGGTAAGCCAGCTTTAATTGTGTTTTATTCTCATTTTAAAAAATAATGAAAGACAGAGTTGTTCCAAAGAGGTGACACTAAATGACAACAATCAAACATCTAAAGATACTCTATCAGGTGATATAATGCTTAGCATCAGTTACAGAAAAAAGGTCTAATCAGGTAGAAATCAGCGATATACAACTTCACGTCAACAAGCCAAGAGCCAAACCAAATAAATTTAGAAAAAAATGAAATACTTTATCAGGTCAGGTCATCTATTTTTACAGACTTCTCGCACATAAAGCTCTAGGTTGTGATATTTTGTGACATGTTGGCAAAGTTTGTTTAAGCATGATTTCTGTGATATTCGGCTGCAAAAGATCACTTAGAAGTGCGGCGTGTCCCACAACCCTTACGTCTATCATCTGAATGCAACGGCTCAAAAGTTTGATCCCTCTGATGCTCCGTAACATCAAAGGGAGGCGAATAAAGGGAGATCACGGCTGGCGGGTTATTGAGTAGACATGTTGTTCTGCCGTGTTTACTGCTCAGTCAAATGGGTGACAGGGAAGGATTTCCTCCGTGGTGACAGGCATGTTCTCCAAACTGTCTCGTTCTGTTTCTGTTTTTAGTTTTTTTCAGAGAAAAGCAGAAAGAATGGCCCTTCAAGTGTGCAGCTGGAGAAACCTCTGTGTGTGTGTGTGTGTGTGTGTGTGTGTGCTGGTTGAATCACAGCAGGTTGTTTTATAAGTCAGGTTTCAATCTGGATTAACACCCCCTGCTGAATAAGATAGGTTTCTTTGTGGCATAATTAATGCGAGTCATGAATAATTTGCCTTTTTTTTTTCTCAAGGTGAGGAATTCTTTCAGATAGAGATAAATCCACAGAGGCAGAGGCAAAAATGAGAAACTTCTTTGTCATCAGAATTAGAAATGCTTTGTGGCCCAAACTTATTGAGTTTTAGGATGGTATTTCCCCCAAGTATCATGCAATAGGTTTGAAGGATATCATTTCTAATAAGCACACACACCTGCTGTACTGCACCAACAACTGCTTGTGTTTCGCATTTGAATGTACAATATGGTAAATAATAACATCTTCTGTGTCAATAAGAATTACACTCTCACAAAGGTTTTGAGGGATTTAGGTTGAGGCCCTGTGATAAAAGAGGTTTCATTTAACTGATGCAGATATTTTCTCCCTGTTAACCTCCTTCCTGTTGGTTAATTACCTAAATGATCAACAGCTGATGCCAAGAACAAGGTCAAGTTCTGCTCTCCCCAAATTGTGAACAGGGGAAAGATTAGTGGTTGGAAGCCGGCGCATCAATGTGTTTGTCTGAGATGTTTGTGAGCTTTAGATTTAGTAAAATGCAAGAACATTTACTTGAATAAAAGCCTGCAGGTGAAGTTGTCATGTGATAATTTAATCAGAATATGTCAAATCTTAATGCAACCCTCATCACAACATGTAATTTTTCTAAAAGTAACAGGAACCTGATGGGATCCCACACAGCAGAAAGTAGTTCATCAAACTCTGATCATGACACAATGCGCTCTGTGTGGATCCACAAAAACACACTTACACGATAAGACCTGGAAAGTGTGATTTAAGTGTAAAGTAACGGTTGAAATCTTCTTCCAAATGTGGGGATTGGCACAATGACCAAACAACTATATAAAACTATGTAGACGAACAGAAAAACTGTGCAAGTGAAAAATAATTTGCATTCTGGCTTCAGTGATTTTAACAATCCCAACTGCAATGACAAAATTGGGTACTCCTGTGTCCACATGAGGAATGTAAAACAGTAAGAGTGCAGGGAATTCCATAACAATCAAATGTGTAAATAGGCTGTGGAGGCAGCAAATCAACCCCGCCGATAAACATGACAGATGGACTGAGCAGAGAGGCAGTGACCGCTTCGCTCGTTTGGAGGGTAACATGTGGCAGAAAAGGGAAAATTTTGACAAGCAGAATTCTGATTACATTGTGAGCAGAGGAGAGATAAAGAAACACTGGCTGGTTTGTGTCCACCGTGCCAGACTTCCTCCAGTTTATCCCTGTTTTTCTAACCCTCGGCTGATGCTTTATAGTTTGTCGCAAATTTTTTCAACAACTAATTTAACTGCATTTGATGAATCCATCTATTCAGGAAAAAAATGAGGCGGTTTTGAACTTTCTGTCAAAACGAATGAAAATGTAATCAAGACAGATGCCATCTGCTTTACAGGCTCACTGAAAATGAATAAAAAGGGAATTTATTAATGGATTTTCTGACAATTTCCCGTGTAGATGGCAGCATTTTATTATTTCATTTTAGATTATTTTATCTTCGATGGTCTTATCATGCATGAGTCCAAAGCCCTTGACTTTGCAGCAAAGATAGTTATCGGAGGGCTCGAAATGAGCTGCACCACACTCTGGTTTTATATTGCTTCGAAACAGACAGACGAGAAGCTTCTTTCAGGGGGGCAAAAGGGGGTGTGCCGACTCTTTGTTTCACATCACTTTATGAAATGAAGACATTGACCTCGAGCAGCATCTCGGTGTCCGTCTCCCAAAACGCAATACAAAGGGAATCCAGCTACACATGTGCAATCTACATGATTGCAACATGCAATCTTTGGGATCATAAGAGCAGCCACTCCTGCAAACGGACCTCTCTGTGTGACGTCTGAACTCATATGCATGGGGGAGATTAATACGGCAATTGTGTTGAAAGACCAGGCTGTTCATGAGAAGTGTTTTAATAGCCCTGATATATCTAAATCGGACAGCTGCTGTCTGCACATAAATCTTCCGACTTCGACAGAACAATGCTTTGTCTTAATTGGCAGGGCAGTATGAGGGGAATGTAATCACCTGCAGGTTGCATAATAACGACTAAGCATTGTTTGCACTTCCTGAGAGGCGGATGAGGTATGTGACTGAGTGAATAGTTCAGGGATTTACATGTTTAAGTTGAAGGTATGATAAATATGGAGATGTGTCAGGGAGGAAAAATGTATGGGAGCAGATGGGAAGCTGATGGAGAAAAGACCTGGCAACCAAAAAGGAAAATAAAAGGAAAATTAGAGACAGGGAGACAGATGTAATGGCTTATCCAGGATGGAGTTTCACCATTGTTATTCATAGAATTGCATGCTTGGATTAGGAGAGGTTTCTCACCCACATAACACTCTCATGGCCTGAAATTGGCACTTAATTCAATGACAGCGCAATGAGATCTGGCATGATTAGAAAAAAAAAAGCATCACTGGCACAGGGTGGCAAGGAGGATGTGGTTGGTATAACAACATCTTCAGTTATTCTACAAAGACAGGGAAGATTAAGTACATTTTTATATTGTAATTTGTCTCATTAACACATGAAATTAATCTCACTTCCACATTTGTTTGTTTGTTTCACGCTATATAGTTTGCTCCACTATTATCTCTTTACTTTTTTTTTTTCTGCTTGTATCTGACAACTAAAAGTGGAGACAGACAGGAAACGCTGAGGGGAAAAAGAGGATGAAAACCAAAACTGATGAAGCAAACCTGGGCCTGGATTCAAACCCACGTTACGGTTTCATGGTTTGTACTTTGGCCCAGCAAGCCGCCGGGGTGCCATAATCTCTTTCTTCAGACAGTTCCCCTTGAAATAAAAACACAGTTATTATCAACTGCTGGACCAAACTGTGTACTATCGGATTCCCCTGATGACAGAATACTTACTTAATGCATATTTAATGATTATAAAATCGTTAGCTCTTGATGTATGATTGATGCTGCAACCATGGACCCTGCAGCAACGAGCGCAGCCCTGAGAGACCAAGTGTGTGTTAATGTGCACGCTTATTGATATGCTTTGAAAAAGTTTGCAGTATTTGGGTAAATCTCTCATCGGAGTGACAGTGTAATCTGTATTAAAAAAAAGAGAGGCACATTTTTATCCCCCGCATCTGCACATCCACCTTGTCACACTGTAAACCTGCCTCTCAGAGAGATATCTCAGCCATCAATCAAGGTTGCTTCTTCTGAGTGGACGGATCAGTGTTTGAGTCGATCCGGAGAGTTCTGTGACTGAGTCTGTAAAGCTCAAACACAACCAGATAATCTTCGCTGACCACGGATTCTGGCAAAGCATCTGATCCCCCCTCTCTCCTCCCTGTGGGTATTGATGGCTGGTGTCCTATCAGGAACAGTCCTCGTCCGGAGGCATGTTCCAGAGATAACAGGCCCACAGGAGAGCGGGGACAATAAGCAGATGAAACGTCAGGGAGGAGCTGAATAAACACTGAACTCAATAATATTGAATTCGCTGAGCAAACTCCGCATTTCAGAGGCGGCTTATTACACATGCAGAAAACCCCGAAGCTATGCTGTAGAAATTAAACATCCGATACCTTAACAAGAGCTTCGCAGGCACAAGTCGAATCTCTGGATATTGTTCAGCACATGTGTGTCACACCATTAAAAGTGATCAAGGTGGCGTCTTGTCAACGCCGCTCCTCTGTGGAAGACATTCGCCAGTGACGTCAACACACGTGCGCCTCTGCGGAAAACCGCTTTGATCTTTTCTCCCAGGAGCATGAGGCTAAATGAACAGGAGCGAAAAAAAACAGTCCTGTTGCATCGACACTTGGCAGAGAAACATGAGACAGAAGGAGAGAGAGAAAAAAAACGCACAATTTATTAAGTAGTTAAACCAATAAAGTACAGCGGAGTAATGTGTGTCTACTAACAATGAGTGTAAAAGACACAAAACATACGAGAGCAGAATTTCAATCCAAAGTGGGCCTGACTGTGACAAAGACATTTCTAAGCAAATAAGCAAATAAACTATTGGCCAGAACACAGGCAACCATGCATAAATACATAAATGCATAAATTGTCTTGCAATAAATTAAATAGAAACTTCCTAAAGTAATCTTCATATAAATAAGTGCTCAGCCTGGGCACTCGGCTCATTCAAAGCCGATCCATTTCACTCCTGTCCGTAATGTGGAGTAACATTGCACCGCTGCATCAGCCTCCCTTCCTCCTCTACAGGCTTGACCAGCGCTGTCGGGATTTCCCGTCCTGTTTCACTGCGGTAATTGAAACTGTGCAGGTGTAAGGCCCAGTGCACAGGGACTTCATTAGTAAAGGGAGATATGTTACCTGACCCATTTTCTGAATACCCCGAGTGCTGCACAGAGCTTTTTTGACATCCCAACTACTGTTTTGACATAAAGAGGAAGGATGATTAATTTATCGCTATGGCGGGTGAGCCCACAGAGAGCGTCCCTGGGTCTTTTCCAGACCTCTTGGACTCCCTAACTCAAGGCCAAGGTCAGTAAGGCAGGTGATCAATCTTGAAATGTTTCCCTTTTAAACATTGTCAAATTCACGTTACAACTTTTGGTCCAAAATCTCTTCTTATGCAAATGCGGTGAATTCATGGGAGTGTTTTTGGTTTATTTTTCAAAAACACCACACAGGGATGCGGTCGGAAAACCCACGGCTTTGCTCTTCCACTCAAGCCAAGACAGACAGATGTGGGCCTTTAAAAGATCTCCCTGCTGATGGATTAATGCAGACGAGCACGTGGAATTGTCTAGTTTGGAAATCACTTTGCTGCGAGCTGACTGTCCGCTCACTGGAAGGAAGCGAGTGGGCATGAGTGGAATATCAAGTGTCACGCAGATGGCAATCACTGTTACTACCGAGGGTTGTACAATACACCCGATGAAACTAATGACAGGGTATTAATTATGAATCTATAAACATATAAGGGAGCTCAGTAATTGGGAAAGTGTTACTGTTTTCCTGCAGTACGGATAAACCAATTTACAATGACCTTGTGTTTGTTTGTTTTACATGCAGGTGCGGCGAGAATAACTCCTCAGTTTCCATTAACGAGAACAATCTTGAAACCAGATATCAAAGCATCAAAAAACTGTTCACTTGATCAGGACTTTGTCTTTGGTATGTACGCCTGTCACCACATAATCAAATTATCTCTGAAATGAAACTGTTGTTTATCTGCACAAGTTAAGGGAAGTGGCGACGTTTCCCCAAGTTGGTTTTTTGACTGAGACGCCTGGCGACTCATTATGGAGAGAAAACACGCTGAGATGGAAGCGCAGCATCAGATAAGTAGATTTTATTTGTTGTTCTTAAGAATCTTCGGTTGATACGAGGAAGCTTGACAATTTCTGACAATATGGAATATATTTTGCGGGGAGAGACTTGTGTACATGAGGTACCCAGGCGTACCAAGAGTCTGATTAAGTGCAGAATTTCTTATTTGGAGATAATGTCAAGTTTTATAGCTACCTTCAACGCGGAGATGACTGAAAATTATTCTCTTTCTGACAGTAGCTGTCAACTGTGACCAAAGAGTAGCATTTTGAATGCTGTGACTTGTTTTGGTAAGCAGTGATTATGATGCCGCTTCCTCCGATGAAATTGTCCTGGAGTTGTGTCCGATCCTTAATGAGTCTGGAGTCGACAACTGGCGCAGACGTAATGGGTCATGAAAAGCTTATTTCGCTCTGTGTCAACTAGGGAGGCAGATTTTGATTCATCCCAAATCTGCATACCCAATTTACATTTCAAAAGGCAGCAATCCTTTTAATTTCCATGAAATTGGGTGTCTATTAGAGGATGACTTAGATACATGGAATACAGGAATCAGTCCAATAGGATTCTGACTTGAGGACATCACACATGGGAAATAACCTTGCAGATTATTAATGTGTTAACCTCCTAATTTCCTCAAAATATTGAGCAATATTACTTCCCAAATCTTCATAATCAATTGCTCATCGGGCAAATATACATTCAAATAGTGTGATCCTTAATATTGTCTTTTTTGTATCATAGCCAGAGGTTTTTGCAGCAGACTCGAAAGAAAACTTTCATGTTTTATTAGGTCAAAAAAAAAAAAAAAGAATCATCTTTTTCTTATCAATCGTTCTCCAATTTGCACATTTTTGTAAATCTAATGCTTCTGCTAATGCCCTCAGTGGCTGGCTTTCCGTTTTAATGGTAGCTTAAATGTTTAATGCAGCAAATATGATATTGCCTTTTACTTCTGTTGCCCTGGGATCACAGTCAAAATTATGTAACTTCTTATTTTGCTCAGACGGATCATCCTCTGATCTTTCCTGGGCAAGACAGAAGTATTTTTGTGACCTAATTCTCCAAATACACAATTGAGTGCTTACACGGCGGAGCAACGAATGTAGGTCAACGCGGCACTTTATGGGTCAGTCCTGCTGAGGAGCTGGACCATAGAGAAGAGTCTTAGACATGCTGAATATTGCAAGGAATTTGATGGCCCAGTAAATATACTGTTGGTCCTGACTATGTACCTTCTTTTTTTCTTTTTCAGAAAAACATCATCAAATTCTGTGCTTTTCCACTGAGGACCGAAACAGGTTCCTTTGGCAAAAAGAAAATTGATGATACTCAGGATCACTCTGTCATTTCGGCGTGGATACAGTCTGTCTGTCTGTCTGGAATATCTGCAATCCAGGCTCATATAAATGCATTTGTTCCCATATCAGCATAAATTCTCCAGGGAACATCTTCTCATGTGAAATAACCTCTCACAGGAATTTTTCTCTCTTTTCCTAAAGACACCACCACCTCAATCCAGCTCAAAGAGGACACAAATTTAGGTTCACGGAGGTTTCTCTCATAAATGGTCCCTTCACCTTTGGCTGTGGTCCATCTGACTTTAAACTTGCTCTCGCCTCGCCTAGAAGAAGTCTTAAATCCCATTTATTCTCAAAGATGAAAAAGTGCCAAACATAGTATTTCAGTCTGACACAAGTTTTAACTTAACTCTGTGCTGTTTCTAATACAATCAATCAACCTTAAAACAATAGTTTTACATTTCAGGAAATGCACTTTTAGTTACTTTTTAGTTAGATGGAAAAATCAGTAACACATCATACCTGTATGCTAAATATGAAGGTGAGCAGGCGATTTGCTTGGGTTTAAAACTAGAAACAGTTAACACTGCCAAAGTAAAACTTGCCAATATACAGCAAATTAATTTGTAAAGACAAAAAGACTTTAAGTCTTGAGTGACAGCAGCCCTCTAGACTGCAACATGTATGGCTTACTTTTATTCAATAAGCACCTGCCACAGTGTGCAGGACTCGTAAATCCAAATGTTTCTCCGAAATCACCAGGCCCATGGTCTCAGAGTGAATTTAATGCATCAGTGAGAGCTTGAAAACAAAGAAAGAGGTTAAATAAGCAGCAGAATAAGCTTCTCAAATGTGCATAACTGATGCAACATGTTCAGGCATTTTTTCCTTTATTGTCATTTTGTTTTAGGAAAAGTGATTAAAATCATAATTTTTTAAGGCTGGTGTAATCTGTCTAAAAATCAACCTTTACATTCTGTTAATAAACAACATTGTATATTGTTGGTCAAAACGATTCCTTTAAGAATCTGCTTAGTGTTTATGTCTCTACTTCTAACTAGTTCTCAGTTGGCTTGGTCAAGCTGCAGGAGAGGAAAGGGACACAGCTTGTTGGAGAAAAAGAAACTGCGAGATTTCAAGGGCCAGATAGAGGGGGCAGAAATTGCTGATGAAGAGAGAGATGATAGCAGAGTAAGGGGATGGAAACATGAATTGGTCTTGCTTGAAGGGCAAGAGACTAGGGGAGATTGGGACGAGATTGAAAACAGCTACAGTTGAAGGAGAACAAGCTCAGCTAAAAGAGAGAGGAGAGGTTAATCAAACGGTAACGCACAATGGCGCCTTTGTGGCGGATCCTCTGTTTGAATCTAAACAATGTGTCATTTTCCAATTACAGCTTTTTAACAAAGACAAGGGACGCTAAAACAGAGAGACAGCTTTTGAAAGGCATGATAAAAAAGAAACCCAAAGTGCACAATTACACGGCCTGTTAAAGGAAATTAATGGAAACGGTTCATTCGAAAGGTCATCTCTGACGCCAAAGTCATGACACAGCTTTCTCCCTCTCGTCTCAGAGTTTCTCTTCCTCAGACATATTTTGAGAGAATCTATCAAAAACATGCCCGAGGACAGAGGAGGCACAGGTGTTTCTGTTAACAACAGTCAGAGATTCGAAGGTGGGGGGGGGGGAGGAGGAAGGCTCGGGCATGCAACTGTGAAATCTTCAGTCCAAAGACCACAATCTCTAATATATTATTTAAAGGTTTGGCTGTTTGTTTGCGTTTGTGTTTCTCTTCATTTCATTTCTGTAAATGCAGTTTAACAGCCCGGTTTCCTTCATAAGATCTTTTATATCAGGTAAAAGAAGTCAGCGTTCTCCACAAAGTGCTTTTGCTCTTTTGTCTTTGACAAGATCTGCATCAAGAGGACGTGATTCCCGACTATGATAAGGGGTGAAATTAAAAATGGGGAACGTCCTTGTCTGGCCAAACAAGCTAAGCAAGCTGTGGTGCTAATAGCCAGAGGGGTCTCTGCAATGTAAAAGGCAATTTGATGCTTTATGAGTCATTTCTGAGAGGACGATCTTTTTCGGATGATCATTTAAAGGCAATAATTCAAAGACGAACATTAAACATGAACATTAAAAGCCAGTTAATTGAACATATCCTACAGCTGTCTTTGGTTCTTTTGGTTGTTCAAAGCAGGCGAGCGAGGAGAGTTAATATGCTGAGTCAGAAATGTTTTAACTTGATGCCAACACAAGGCTGTTTGATGTTAAAAAATATGATTTCTTTCCCCCCCAACTTACAGCCAAATGGAAATTCAAGTTTAAGCACATAAGTCACTGTCCACCTCTGGTTCAATTACACAGATGTCTGAAATCATGATATGAGATTTATAACAATCACATGTGTATTTTGTAGTTTCATAGAAATCTTTGCAGTGCAGGTACACAAAGGGTCAGTAGACTCTTTTGAAAAGGAAATGATGCTTTACTTCCACTGATGGACGTCAAACTGCAACCTTGTGAAGCCAGAAAGGAAAACGTGGCTCCAAACTTCCAAAATCTTTACTTTCAATTGACATTTTTGATGTTGTTTTCTCACTGTCAGCTTCTTTGCAGCTGTGAGCAGCTCCTTCATTTCATGCGTGCTTTGTGGTGTCCTTCAACAGCCCATTAATAAAAATTAGCTGTGTGTGCATCTTTGCTTTTTCCAAGTGTAATTGATTAAACACTTATAATTTGTCCATGCACATACACACGCGCACACACACACACACCAGAAGATGCCTAATTAGCCAAAATAATTGAAACCACCTGTGTGGATGTGACAAGCCTTTAAAAGACTAATCGGAAAAGTACAGACCAATAACTTTTCTCTGAAGGCATATTTTCAACAGAAAACACAAGTGTGTATGCGTTAATGTGAGTTTAATTCCCTTTAGCTGCCTCAGTTTCAGGCCATGGTGTTGTTAATGCTGGCTCACCGTCACACTGTCAGGGCTTACAGGGACATTTGAACAGTGTCAAGTCATCTTAAATGTTATTAATACAACTTGTGCTTTTCCAACTTCAGTTGACTCATGGTGGCTATGTCCCAAATCCACACTGCACACAAATTTTGCGAGCTAAAAAACACTTGATTTCTGAGTGTGCTGCTGACTCTCACCGTGCACAAAGAAAATGAAGAGCAGGAAAGCTTGATTTATGGTGACACAGCTCTAGAAATACCTACAAATAAAAAAATAAACCTCATTAATATGTAATGTGGGTTTAATTGATTCTGACATGAATGAATACAATACACTGAATACAATAAAGAGTACACTGTATGGAATTAATGTGTAACATAAAATTAGAGAAACAACAGGTGTCTTCTGGAAATTTGTCTGATATTTTTGCAGGTAAAACACAAGCATTTCGGAGGGAGCAAAATGTTTTACAACAGACTTCACAACTCATCCCTGTCTTCACACCCGTGCGGCTCTGCTAACAGTAATCCTTTAACCCTGACTTCCGTACCCTTTCCAAGCAGCTTTGTTCCACCTCAGCACATTGTGTGGAGAAATGAGCTCAACTACAGTACACCTACCCGGAAAACACTGGACTTCCTGCATGTCTCCTCACTCCCCGGAGGAGTGATGTTCGCAGTTTCGGGAGCCGTGGCGCGCTCGACCGGCACTTCTTCTCCCTGCAGGCGATGAGCCAGCCGGTCCTGGTGTGGTGGGTCAGTTTCCGTTTGTCTTGGAGCTCACTTGGGGGCGATTTGCCCGATAGGGACTCTTACGATGAGCTCTAACGCTCCAGAAGAACAGAGTTTGCAAGGCTAAAGAAACTCATCTCTCACGAGGGGTCTCAAAAGAAAACAGACACGAAATAAACAAGCTGTGATACAGGAAGACAACAAAAAAAGTATTTATATATAAATCTAATTGTGTAATTTATATCTGTATTTCAAGTTTATACTTTACTTCACTACTGTAATGCCATTATTTATTTTTAGCTTTTCTTTTTCTTTTTTGCTTGACTAGATTCTTGCAAATATTTTTGAGCAGTGTTTTAGGTTGACTGAGAATTAAGAATTTCATTGCCAATGATTGCTTGATATACACTAGTTTCTGCATATGGCAATAAATTCCTGAAATCCTGATCTTGATGTTTCTGCTGTTCCTGAATGCCACACCCATCTGTCATTCCTCTTTATTAGCCGGCCTCATGTAAATATTAAACCTTCCCTTTGGCTCCAGCCTTGTTTGGTACCCTGTGTGCATGGCTGCCTCCGCTATGACGCTTGCCTGCCTTTTGTCTTTTTGTCTTCTGCCTCAGGACCCTTTACACATTTTTTTTGTCTTTTCTGCCTTCTTGGCTGTTGCATTAATGAACAAGGCTGTGATAATCCACCCGGTTCATTTAGACTTAAAACCTCTGCCTGTGAGTTGTGCTTTCTGACTTGGTTGCAGTTACAGACTGGCAAAGGACACTGACTTATTTTGTGACGACCTGGAGCCAACCTATACTCATAATTCTGGCAGGAAAAGCTTTATTGGCCTTTAAAGAAAGCTGTATACCCATGATATACTGACTGTCTTAGGCGACAAGAGTATTTATACATAAATGATTTTTTTTTCTTTTTTTCATTTATTCATTTAGTTTACTGTATATGTAGGAGATAATGTGATATGAAATCTGCTGACCACACAGTTAGTGTTAGCTTGCATTTCTTGAGAAACACAACATTAGCTAATATGTTTTGGTCTCAGGGATAGAAAAAAAAAAAGAGGAACGAGAAAAAGTTGCAAAACTGCCAATGTCAGAAAGATTACATCATCGCATCATCCTTCTGGTGGGAATGAGACGCAGGAAGGAAGTTTCCCAAAGTCCTTACATCAGTGAAAATGAAAAATTCAATTATAGCTTTCAGTTTTCTATTTACTGAAACGTGTAGTAGTGCTGATTCGTATGCCACATTATCACATGCTAAAAAAATTGCCTTTAGTCCATCTTGTGTGGATGAGAAGGGGATTGAGGGTATAAATTGAAACAGGAGGTTGGACGAGGGCAGCGCTTAAATCAGTCCCCGGCTTTCCTGCGATGTTCTTACTGACTCTGCTTTTTCTTAAACATGCAACACACCTCAAGGTTGATCCTCAGGATAAATCTGTCAGTGCATAATGGAGATCTTTGGGTAAACATTTGTTTCATAATCAAACCCATCATCCTAGAGCGACATCATAGCGAGTGAAAGACACCCCTGCAATTGTCTCTCTTTTATTGGACATCCTGACAGGAGGAAGGCAGTTATCTCGGCTTCCCGGGTCCTAGCCACGCTTCAAATGGGACGAGAGCATCTGCTGCTTCATTATGAAATCCAGCCAGAGGATGTTCGCTCTCTGAAAATGAAGATGCGACAGACTTAAAGGCACCCTGTGGAGTTTTTATTGTAAACAGAGACAGTTTTGTTGACATTGAGTGTTTCTCAACAAAACACATTGCGTGTATCCTTAAGGCCTCGCAAACATATTTAATTCATTTGCAAACCTCATTAAATATTTGCAAAAGCCTTTTTTTTCTACCCATACTGCATTGTTTACATCGGCTCATGGTTTTCTTATTCTCTTTTATTGGTGCACTGCTACCCTTTTAACAACACATTACCTCCACACTCACCTGTCCTCATACTGCACCTATCTTGGTAAAACTGCCCTAAACATAAATTGCTGCTCCACAGCACCCCTAGTGGTCACAAACCATTCTGATTCATTTTCCCGACATCGCAATTGTAAGTATTGTCACATCAGTCCGGCTCACCTTCTCCGTTTTCCAAGGGCAAGCTCTCGCATCTCGTCTGCAAATGGCTGTCAGCTGACTACGCACAAGAACTGCTTGACGTGAGGGCAGGAAAGATCACCACTGACCTACAAACTAACCATCTGTTCAAAAACCTTCCCTCTGAAACGGTGCTGATTCATCAAGATTAAAGAATTAAAATGGTACCTGACCACCAGTTTGTTGGATGGCTGAGTATTTGGCATGTAGCCTGATAAGAGCTTAGCCTAATGATTTGAGTTCATATTACAAGAGTAGTGCGGTCCAGTTTTTTTAAGAGGGAATTGGAAGGAATATTTAGACATATTTACATTGTTATTCCTTGCACTTAAAATGTCCACCCACTTAAAATGTATTTAACTATGCTATATTACAGTGGTAACAGGTGAACACTACTGTTGCTTAACTTTAACTTCACAGATTAAATTTAAGACTCTTGTGAGAGCAGAGATGGAGGAAAGTTGGGCTTGCTGGCACTGGAGCCAAACAGATTTTTTTTTTGTAAATGGACAGTGTTTCTGCACTAATTATTGTCATGTGTCGAAGTAAACTACTACAGAGTGTCCGTGTGGATTTTTTTTGGCCGTGGATGAAGTGGAACCAAAGGACGGTCAAGCTGTCACTATGTCTAACAGTAGAACATGAGAAATCAGGCTTCTCTGGCTCCACCTGCTGCATTAAAGGCCATTTGACAAGAATTCAACTCATCAAAAACAACCAATCAGCTTTGGAGGCAAGCTGGAAGTCGTACTCAAATTTTTTCAAGCCAAGTCCCCCCCTCTCTTCTAAATCCTACAGACGGTACATTAATTGATTTTTTTCCAGCGGTGGAAAACAAAGGCTCAGCCACAGTGTCAGTCAAAGCCAGAATCTTTGCACCAAAACCTGTGATTTTTGTTGATTTATTTCTGTCTTCTTAAAGCCATCAGAACGTTGACATGCCCACAGGGATTATCAGACGTATTGCCTTAATATCGCTACCAGTGACTGAGCGGCAAAGACTGAAGGATGTGTGGAGAAAACAGCTTTATTACTCCAGAGGCAACCGACCCAGAGAACTGTAAAATTGGTCACAGAAATGGTATTGATCTGCCTTTTCAAAGCGCTGTTGTGACTAGACTAGCAATGCTCCTTTTGTAAATGCTCCATTTCTGTCTTTCTCCCATTACACGTGATATTATGACAGAAAGTGTGAGACAGAAGCTCTTGTTGAGCGGCAGAGATTTCATTCTTAATGTAATTTTCGAGAGTAAAATCCCCCTTCAAACTATATGATGAAATATATTCGCATTCGTCACCCCATCGAACAGCTTGTCAGCGTAGGAGATCCCCGTGCAAAGATTAAAAGTTTCCATAATTGATCCTGAGGCATGCAACAGTGAATATACAGGGGACTGCCCATTCTCAGCGCAGGGTGACCTTGTCGGAAACAGGAATGGTCCTCACACAGATCCCCACCTGGGCTGCAGCGTAATGGAATGGGAGATGAGGAGGATGAGCCAGTGCAACCAGCTTGAGCAGACAATGACTGATTGTCTGGGGAATGCTACCTAACATACTGCATTACGGCAACATAATTGACTTTAGTGCGGGACAAGATCCCCAAGGGCTAACAGTTTAGCCCGAAGGTCACCGTTTTGGGCGGCACAGGTATGAGGAGGCTTGTGTCAAGGTGGACAAAGGCGTGAAATACACAAAGAGAGATCCATTATCCTTGACCTTGCTTACAGTGGCATGCAGTAAAATGAACGGTTCTCCGCATCTCACAACAACTATGGGTCCCATTTAGCGGATTCCAACCTCCCAAGACAATTCAAGAGCTTCGTGATATTTTATTCCATGGAAGTAAAATCAATCTTTACAACACTGCTGAGAGATTTTCTGGAGAAACAGTCTGTGAAAAAGCAGAATACATGCATATATCTTCCTGCCATACGATTATTTTATCGGGAAATGGGAGCGATGGTGGAAGCTGCCTCTGTCTGTTAACGAGGCTCACTGACTGAGTCTGTCTCCAGTCTCTGGCCAAATGACAGCATATTTAGTGTCATCACCCATCAAGCATCTGTCAGTCTGCTGTGCCTCTCGCCCTGATTGATGGTCAACCCCCTGGTGTATGGTGAACAGTGCGCTACCCGACCACCGTGTCACTATCTGTGGTTAATGGCCTGCTCGAAGGCTTCCATGACTGAACAGACAGCAAAAGTTAGCTGCATGTCTGCACAGACAGTCACGACCAATAAGCTTCAAACAATACACGTAGTACATGCAAACAAATGGGTAAACAACTTAATATGATCATTGCAAGGCACGGTGGATCATACTGCTGGTATTTATCTATATATGCATAGATTATTTATATTATCCATGACATATAACGGCTAAGGGAATATGTTTTTACAACAGTTTGAATAAAAGTTTTTCTAGCTCTGAGGTGTATCTTGGCATTTTATCCTGGGATTAGACTGTGGCACAATAAATTTAGCAGAGGGATCCATGTATTTATTTATTTATGTTAAGTGAAAGCCATAGAGCCTCGTATGTGTATTCAGAGTGTGATGAATGTGCACTTAATGCTCATTCTTGGTGAACGTTATTAACTGCAGTTAATGTTTCATTGCCAGACGCAGCGGGTCATGAAGATGGACTCCAAACGCAGCCACTCAAGGCCCTAATAACTTGTCCTGGTGGTAAAATGTGTATCGATGGAATAATCTCTGCAGTGATTTTCCGTTGTGTGGCAGCGATCCGCGATAAAAGAAGAGTGAGTTTTCACACCGACCTAATGTTTCAATCTGGTTGTTACACTTTAAAAGTCGAAAAGAGGCCGGGAGTTTTGGCACACAGAAATCTGTCTTCTGTCATCTGTAAAATGAGCTAAAATCTTTAATCCACGTTGGTTAAGCCCTGTATCTGCCCCAGGGATGTGGAGGGGAAACTCTAACTGGATATTGGAATTAAAAAGAAAAGGAAACTGTTTTATTAGGGGCGTATGGCAGTCAGTGATTTTCTATCACATTTCTGTCACATCAAATGCAAAATAAGTAGTTATTCACTGCTTCCAATTCAAAGTGGGGACAATATCCGAGCAGTGTGAAACTTGATGACTAGTTTTATTTAATACTGAAGAGACGATAATGATGTGCTGGGGGGAAATGGGAAAATGGCAGAAATATAATATAACAGCAGGGGAGAGCTTTTCTTTTCTTAGGTATTCTCTCCAGATCTTTCCCACGAGGCTTTTCTTCCGCCAGGGCCTCGCTATTGAACGCGAAGGTACCCCAAGAGCTGTTTTCCACCTGTCAGGATGTTTTTGTGTCTGCTGGGGAGGGGGGCAGCGGTCGTGTTCTCCTGATTGTGGGATTAAATGGACGGGGGGAAGGATAGCGGGGTGGAGATGGCATCGAGGCTCTGTCCTCCAGACAGCACGATGGCAGCTTCGTCAGCTGTCGTGTGCGGTGGTGGTCCCTTTAACCGCATCACTTATTTGTTTCTATTTGCCGCCAAATTGATCTAATGAAACACGTTGATTGGACAGACCAGACGGAGACACACACACACACACACACACAAAAACAACAACAACGTCTGAATGCAATCTACCAGGTATGACTGACATCTGGAATATCGACATGTAGAAGCACCCAACAAAAACATCCCTGACACTGAAATGATCCAGTTTGCATTTTCAGCATGTCTTAAGAAAAACAGAATCTAGTTTTGTCAGTGCATTGAACAGCATGTGCTTCTTTCATTATTTATACAAGTCATTGTCGCTGGTGAAAAGGCAAAGAATAAAGATTTCCCAATATCAGACTGGCATTTAATATGTTGAAAAGATACTGTGCATGCGGAAAAAAAACTTTGCTTTCATAAATACCATATAGAAGACACATACACATAGACATTTTTACACTATATGTTGCGCTGCTGTTATGCTGTAAATTTCTCATCTGTGGAAAAAATAAAGGAAATCTGAATCTGAATATAATTAAAACTGCTATAATCAATGTTTTAGAAATAACAATAGATCAAATGACGAAGTGTATGTATTGTCCCATAGATAATTTTCACCTGATTCTGTGGTTCAGCTGTCCAGACGAGTTTTTCACTGTCTTTTAATTCATTTAGGCTTTCTGACCTACAACTTTACTATTTCTGCAGCATGCAGCTGATTTCAGTGATAAAAATGGGAAAATGACTGAACATTACCTGCATGGCACCAGATTGACAAAGTCAGCAACCAGCTGGTGAACATCTCAGAGTTTTTAGCAGCTCAAAAAAGCCTGATATGAGTAAAAAGAAAAGTCAGTGTTGGACTTACATTTGTTTGTTTTTTTATTATTTCTACTGCATATTAACTTTCACTGCTGAAGATAATTGTCTAGATTTTCTTTGAGGTGTTAAAATAATGTTTTAAGATAACTGAGTAAAATTTCTTTTTAAATTACCATGTCTCTGTATCCGTTTGACTGAAACTCTGTGTGGTCAGACCTTTTGTTGTTTGCCAGTGGATGCCTAGTTTGAATCCTCTTTTTGCAGGACCACTGGAAGGCATGTTTCCTGCCTCTGACATGGCAGCCAATCACAACACAGGATCTAGGGGTTGTACGCGGAGTGGCCAATCAGATTGCTATGCCAGCCTCCTGACAATCTCCCCAGGCAGTCAAAGGTATTCAGAGGGGCACAAGAATTGATGTCCTCGTTATATTTTAATTCATCACTTGAATATATGATGATGTAAAAATTCAATGAGCACTTTTGGGTGCTTCTCTGGCCCTCATTTGGGCCTCACAGGGTGCAAGAAGAAATGAATTACATCGCTATTGGTCATGAAGATGCATGTTGAATATTTCATCAGGATGCCAGGGAATTTTCACAATTGCTGTTAATAACAAAGCATGCCATCTGCCACAGCAACAGGTAATTTAAGGAATCCATCATAATCTGTTGTCACAGACGTGAACAAAGAGTGATACAGTAACACTGGAAACAGGCTGCACACAATACCCAAATGTCTGGTTGTCTGTTCTCGGAAAACAAGCAATGAGTTTGCTTTCTGAGCTCAGTGTGTATAGTCCCTGCCTGATGTCTTCCAGCACTACCGGGTGAAATACATATTAAAAGCAATGACTAATACATTCAAGAACATCGCGTTTTCGTCATATTCTAATTGAAGGGGTTTTACAGCGTGATGACATCATAACCTTCCTCAAACAGGCCGCTGCATTAGACCTTTGGTTCACATATAAACTGGAGGGTGGCACAGTCTGACCAGCCCAAGGACAAATTAGTGTCAGGAAGGTTGACTGAGCCAGAGCAGGTGCTTCTGGTGAATGTGAATTGCGATAATGCATTTTATTATCAAATATTCATGAATCACTGTGCATTACAGCCCATGTTGTACGCCAGTGTCTAATTGCCAATTACACCTGCAGCTCGCAGAGCACGACGGTGAGAACGACAGAGGGCTTCAACAATATGACAGAAATTGCTGAAATTCATGCGGTGGGTCATTTCTCAACACGTGTCTCTTCTGAAACCGTAAAAATAATAAATGTGCTTTTGAAGGACAGTCAGATTTCTTTTGTGAGAAGATACATGTAAGATAGTGACCTCGGGAAGAATTTAATGGAGTCCGTCCGGAGAAAAAAACACCATTAGTGGAGATTAAGAGATGTGTCATCTATACTGACATCTTAAGAGCCTGCTTTATAGTGGTGAAACCAGAAAAACACACATTCTCTCTGTCACTATCTGCCTTTTCTTATGCTTGTATCTGAGCTCATCTCCACCCCAGACACTCTGAATACATCTTCTGCTAGAGGATACTTGTGAGTACAATTCCCCATTGTGTATTATAATGTACTGAGTTTAGAAATATTCATCTCAACCAAATATTCAGCAAGGAATCTCACCGGAAATTTGACCATAACTGACTGACCCTGCATAAACAGAGTTATAAAATATGTAGGTCACATAGACAATCAGTGTGAGGTATCTGCATTGTCCCATCTTCAACGTTTTAAGCAGAAAAAATATAATTTGCAGCACTGAGTAACATTCATGACATCTGCATGTGTGTCCATCCTGGAAGAGGGATCCTTCCCTTCCTGACGTTTCTCCCTTGAGTTATCTCTTCTTGTGTGAGATTTTGAGCTATTTAAATAAAAGTGACTCGACTTAATTCTTTTTTGGCTCGGTTGCAAATGTATTGCAGTGACTGTACAAAGGACTTTTTATGCAAATCCCCTGATAAACCCAGAAGTGAAAGGCATACAGGTATCTGACACTTTTCTTAGTGACGCTGTTACGATTCTGATCACATCAAGCTTTCGACCTCATAGTTTCTAAAACCAAAGGTTCTTTAGTCAATTACAAAAGCAATCAATAATCTCAAATGAATCTCTGATGGTAAGCTGTTTTGATGTAGGTGCCATTGATGAGATTTTTGGAATTTCTTTCTGCACTGTTAGTTTTACAAATTGAATTTCCCATGCAGGGAGAATGCTGTTCCAGGTTATTCATTTCAAAAAATTACCTGAGTTTCTTTAAGATAAACATAAATCTTATTACAAGTGGCTCGTTAGACATTACCGTACACAAACAAGAAGTGGACAAAATAATACAGCCACGCAACCGTGAATGAATATCAAGTGTTTGTACCTCCGAAGAATGAGAACATGGTTACATTTCCTGTTTCATATTTTACAACCATGCACAGAACAAGAGATGTCACTTAAACTATTGTCAGACTTTAAATAGATGTGGAAATTAATTTTTGCCAGAGCTCTCTACTTGTCGATTATCTTGACTACATTACTGTGTTTTCCTGGAATAATTCGGTTAAGGGTGTAACAATACAAAAACAAACAAATGACCGATGATGTCCTCACAGCTGTACATCTCATAGTCTCTAAAAACTTCAGGATGGTGAGGATGTGTTACATTGTTGGAAACCCTTGTTTGGATATTTGTAGGAGACAAATTTAAGTGCAAAATTAAGACTGTTTTGACACGACAGACCACCCTAAAATATTACGAGAAATCAGCCTCAGGCAACAGACATTCAAGGTTGTCTGTAATATTTGGATTTCTACGAATCTTATCCAGTTGTGTCAGAAAAAAAATTAGATTACATGTGACCCTGTTGCTCAGATCGTGCTACTCCCGTGGCGGTGGGTGGTCCTGATCCTTTCTGTTATGATTATCAGGGCCATCTGGACTGGCTTAAGGAACCAGACCTTGAATTTAGAGGAGTTTTTCTCCATCCAGCATCCAATCTTTCCACCTTGACTCTGGATGTCAGCAGCTGTGGGTTTCGATGTCTCCTACCACTCCGCTTTCAGGTCTGTTGCCTCTGTAGACAACCCTCAGCCCTCCCTGGAGGCTTAATTTGACGATGATAGGATGGATGTCAGGACGGAGGTGCTCTCCACCGGTGGCAACCCTCGGGCTGGGATCATCTTCTTCCCACTGAATGACCAGCATGGCTCCTTTTTCACCCTAGGAGGCATGAATTTGCAATCTACTGTCAGTTGCAACTGTACCACCATCACTTACAATCTACAGGTGCCTCTCACACACCTAATCCATAAAAATATTGACAGGTTTGGCTCTGAGGAATTTGAGAGGATAAGCTACATCTTCATTTTTATATCACATTTTATGAATTTTTGAACATGTTAGATGATCTGCCCATGCATGTACATTTCATTTTACTGTATGGTCATGTTAATTCTTTTTTAATGATCATTTGAGCCATGAGATGTTCAGAAAAAGCTTTGCAAGATATTTATTTGTGTCATAAAGGTTACAAAAGATACTAAACATTGGCATGGTAAAAGGCAAAATCAAACTCCTTGTCTGACTCCTTAAGGCAAAATATTCCTGGTATCAGATATTTGCGGTATCAGATACTCATAAATACAGCATCTATGTTGGCTATCTAATAGTATTACAGCTCTGCATACGACAAGCTGCATTAGGAGATTTACAAAAGTGATTTCCATCAACTTGTCTTTTTAGAGCAGCAAATATCACTGCCTCGGGTATAAAATTACCGGATGCCGATGCTGCCGTTCACTGTACGGCTGCACAATTTTAAAGACTGTGCGAAAATGATTAAAGTCTCAGAATCTGAGCCATCGCATATCCAGCCATGTAGTGGCGGATGTGAGAGAGAACAAAGCCTGTTATTCCGGCTTTAAGAAGTTTGCTTGTCTGAGTGCAGAGCCAGCGGGAGGCTCAGGTGCAGCAGAGAGAGACAATCCCTCCACATTTAGAGGGGAATAGACCTGTCAGCCCTGTAAACCCTTGAAGAACCAACCGGTGGAACCACATGAGCTCTCTCGGCGCACGCCACAGTTATCTCGTGTGAACCAGGGTGGAAAGGCTGCAGGGCATCATCATGCAAGATCCAGGCCTCTGCGAGGGGTCGCGTTTGTTTGTGTTTTCCGCGGGTTTGCTGCCTTCTTTTTATTTGGATGCATCACGCCGAACATTCGCGTTTCGGTGATTCATGCAGCTGAGTGTGAGCAAGAAGTGAGGGGCTTGCTTTGTGTCGAGTTTAAATATATAAATAAGTGTGCTGTCTGTAACTCTCTCTGTGGGTTTGCTCATTATCAGGAACTGGATTTTCTTCTTGAGCAAATTCAGATTTCCCCTGTAATCCATTGTCAGGTCTTTTAAAAAGACAGAAGACGGGTTACATCTCCTGTAAATCCGTGGCCTGGAAAAAAAATGTCATCATGTATTCGTATTTGCTCAACCTGCATTAATTAGTGACAGCACTTTTCTTTGAGTTGTTGCTACTGTTGACTTTCTGTTGACAGTGAAGTTCCCTGTTTACACTGATAAGCTCAAAGGAGTACTTAGACATTTTGGGAAACACGCTCACTCACCATCTTGATTAGAGTTTAATGAGAAGATGTGAGGTGAATGTGAAGAGCTTTGTCTAAAGGTAACACAAATCCACTGACCTGCACCTCTACATCTCATTAATTAATACTTTATGTCTCCTTTTTTATCTGCACAAAAAATAAAGTGTAAAAATGTCCAGTTGGAGTTTTGTAGAAATTTATGTATTGGACTATTTCCTGGCAGGGAGCGGTGACTTCCCGGAGATTTGGGCCATGAGGTTGTCAGGAAAAGACTGCAGAGACTTTTAGGGAGCTTTAGAGGCGCTGGTGTGGATATTCAGTTTCTTCTGGCTGACCACACAAACAGGGGAGTTGTATCAATTTTTTTCATCAAGCTCTCAGCAAGAGAGCTAGATGAGCGTATTGTCCAAAATTATGAGCGGTTCCTCGAACTTTGTTAATCGATTTGGTCACCTTGTATTTGATGTTGGTTTTCACTGACAAACATGCCTCTCAACACGAAATGTCTCTGAATTCATGTTTGGTTATAAACTGTTTATTGGATGCCCGAAAGGTGCCTGCTGCCAAATAGCCTGGGGCCTAATCTAATTTTTCGCAAGCACTTCTTACATTTCGCCCTGCAAATTCCTGACGTGGAACACAAATTGAACTTGGAGCTCAAATGCAAACAAAAAGTAAGGGAGCTCAGAGGTCCCACTTGTTGCTCACCTGTTTTGATCAATGAAGCATGAGGTTCTTCATGTTTTCCCAAAAGTGTTAACATTTAATGCACAGACTGTTCAGAGCTGCAGGAAAGGAAAAAAAGAGGATAATCGCATTAGAGGCGGACAGTTTGGACACGACCAGCAGACAGAGGCAGTGTGTGTGTGTGTGTGTGTGTGTGTGTGCGTGTGTGTGCCCAAATGAGACTGGAGCAGACAGCTGGAGAGAGAGAGAGAGAGAGAGAGAGAGAGAGAGAGAGAGAGAGAGAATCACTGCCTCCTCCAGCGTGTCTGTATCAGATGAGAAGAGGAGGGGGATCACCCAGGATTCCCTTGAAGCTGCTCTCCAGGAAAAAAGAAAAGAAAAAAAATAAATCTTAGATTTTATTTGTCCCTCGATTACCAGACAAGACCAGCTCGTCTGTGCTGATTTTTTATTTAAATTTTCTATCATTGACTATTCTTTTATTTCATTTTATTGGTAAAGAAGATGCCGACACGAGGGAGAAAAGTGAGGCAGACTGTGTCGGGGATTGACAGTTTGAAAGAAGGAGACGCGCTGTAGGAATCAAGCAAACCAACACCGGAAAGGTCGATTTAGTGCAACATTTCACTGGCTCATTATTTTCATCATCATTATTATTCTCTCTTTTAAAAAAAAAAACATGCTGAAATGCAGGCGCTGTGTTCGTGCTTAGAAGAAAGGTGCGAAGTAGCGTCTCCGTCTGCAGGATTTTAACACCTCGACGTCTCTTAATGATCCTCCGAGGGGTTGTGAATCGTGTGCGATGTGAGAGTAAAAGTTTTTCTTTTTTTTTCTTTCTTTTTTTTTCTTTTCCCTCTTTGCTTCGAAACCAAAAGGCGATTTCAGGCGCTGCAGCCTCGGTCCAGACGCGCAGCTGGTTCTGACAAAGAGGCGTTGAACTTTGCGCAGGGAGCATCCTCATAACCCTGTTTTCATTTTTAAATTTTTCCACCCCTTTATTATTATCATATTTTTTTTTGCTTGAGATTTCTGTGCAAAGATATCAAGGACGGTGGCGAAGAGTCTGCCTCGAAAACTCCGGAGAGCTAGACTATATGAAGATCGCGACACAGCTGTTGGTTTTCCCTCGCAGAAATGCCAGTGCGTGCTGTGACCACCAGGTTCATGTACAAGGGACTTTGCACTATTCCAGATGTCCTCTCCTACCGGACCCCTGTTAACCTGCCTGAGGACGAGGTGGAGGGTGAGTGTTTGTGATCTTATTGTGTGATGTTGAATTAAAGACCTGAATTTTTAAAAAATACCAAAAAAATTGACAGGGTGGTGGGAAGTAGTTCAGCACCCTGGAGAGCTCCAGCCGGTGATCCCCATAATGTGTCTGCAGCCTGAAGTTCAGATGCATGTGGATATTTTATATGATGGCTTAAATGCTCCACAAAATCTGTGTTTTATATCTGCTTATTCTTCTTTTTGCATCTTCCTGACAAAATGAGCCATCGAACTGTCTTTTTGTTTTTTGGGTTTCTTTTTTTTTTTTTTTTTTTTTTTGTCTTTGCACATCAGTTCCCACTGTCAGCACCATCCTCTGACGATTGCAGGGAAAGTCCAACAGCCCTCCATGATTTTAGGGCACAGGGTCATCAAACAGTGCCACCTCTCCCGCTTCACCTCCGCGGCACCTGTGAGAGCCAATTGATTTCCCCTTACTGTAAGACATTTTGTGTCTGAGCCAAGAGGAAGGGGTTTTGAAATATGCACAAGAAAAGAGGAGCCCAGAAACGGAGAGAAGGGCCTGTGATGAATGGCACGATTCAAAACGATCAAAATGCAGATTACAGCACCATTTCTAGAAAATCTATGGCAGGTAAAAAGCCATTAATGAGACAGGAGACTGATTCATTTTGAGTCTTAAATGGCATTCTCTCGTCTCTTTCAAGGTTTCTCTGATGTATGGTATTTCATCTTTAATTAATAGAAAACCACCATCAATGGCACAGTGTTGTACTTACACCATCTAAAAGATTCATTGGGGCATTCATGCTCGCACTTGCTGTAGTAGCTATAGTGCGTGGCTGTTAACAATGGAGGTTTTGTTTTGGCAAATGGTCTCCACAATGGGAAAGCGCAGCTGGCAGTGATTTGGAGCAAAGCCAGGTAGACTACAATAAAGAGATAACTGAGATCAGATTTGATATCACGAAGTCTTTCATGCCAAGGGAATTCCATTTCCCCTTCTTCTGTCTGTAGGTTGTCCAGGCCCACGAGTGGCAGCCTGCCCTTGCTTTGAGCCACTCGCCTGACATTGAAAATCCACTATCTGCAGTGACGACATAAATTTAATTAAAAGGTTGGCTATGGAAAAGCGGGAATTGAGAACAACAGGGAAACGGCAAGAGCGTTGCGCCGTCGCGAGCCGTGCAATCAGCGATGCTATGCGTGCTCTTAAGGTGATGGAGAAGTCTTTTCAAACTGTAGTTTGCTAATTGAGAGCCATTAAATATTCAGACCATAGCGAGACAGATCATTCAGCCATGAATGTATTTACCCAGGGAGGATTCATTGAGCGCATAATGCACTGCTGCATTTACACGGCCTTGCACCTCCTTGGCGCCCAGGGTAAACAGTACTCTACCTTTTTTGTCGCGGAGCAGCTCCACTGGCAGATAAAGTGTGTAGAAGAGTTGGCTTGCTGCTAGTGGTCCAGAGAGGCGAGAGAATTTGAGATTAACCTTAACCCCCCCCAGACTGAAGGTTTGAATCAGCAACCTCCCACTTACTGGTGCATCTTCACACAACTACCACTCCATCTTAACACACCACGTGGGAGCTGCTGCTGCAGTTAGCTGCTTGCTAAATGAAAAAATAAAAGCTCCCTTTTTCATGCAGGCCCTGGAAATCAGCCTATAAATATTGTTTCATCCACAAAATCTGTAATTACTGCAGGGCAGAAGTTCCCTGATTGCTCAACTCACGTAATTACTCTCCCTAATCATATTTATGATAATAGCTTTTTCCCAAGGTGTGCATGTATGCGCCCAGTGTGGTTCGACATGTTTGGGATCATCCGAGAAACAGATTACACGCACGTCGCTGAACTGCAACGTGTTAAGCTTTGCAACTTGCGAATGGTTTGTCTTCATTTGGACTTCATGGAGTATCTATAAAATGCTTGTTTTTTAATTTAGCATTCAGAATGAAAAGCAGGGGCAGAATACCTTCATTAACATGCCATTCACAGCCAGTGCTATATACTGTACGTTATATATCATAGCCAACAAAACCCAGATGAATAATTCTCAGACATTAAATCCAGATGACTGCGGTCCAGAAAACAATGTAAAAAAATATATAGGTATATTATTCTTCAGGCATTGTACCCTGTTGATAATCACTGTTTTCTTTATATTTACTCATACCTAAATCTTTCTGCATCACCTGCACTATGTCTTAGAGTAAAAATAAATAAATAAATAATACTAATAAAGATGTCATTTTCTCAAGTAAAGACAGAGAAATGTTCACACTGGAGAAAAATCAGCATGTGAGTTATGTTTGTAAATCAACAGGAGTTTCTCTTGGTGACATTGTTGTAGAGACGTGCTGACACACCCTATTAGAGTGCCCACTGACAAACACAACACACAAGGACAAAAGGACCTTGCGCCCTCTTGCAAAGAGACAGTGCATGTCACAACACGGACAGTACATGAAGAGGACTGCAGCCGATAAACTGATGAAAGAGTTGAGCTTCAGCGGCTTATGGTAACATGGTAAAGAATGGCAATACAGTTTGATCATTCTCTGTCATACAAATGAAATAACACACATAATATAATCAGATGAACAAAATCCATTTGCACACTGAGGGTGTTTATACTTTATTTAAGGATGACAGTCTTAAATTAGCCACTGCAGCTACAATGAACAGTCTAGGGACAGTAAGAGTTTTTTGCAAAGAAAAACTCCTCTCCCACCACCCCATTAGAACTCAGGTGTTACATTCTTGAGTTTCTTTTAATAATATCATCAGGTGCTTTCATATCTCATTAAGCAGCATCCACCTCGGTTCAGTGCTGAAGCCAATGCAGAAAGTCTTTTGAAATTTGGCCACCAGACGCTTTGATGGGACGGTTGTAACAACCCAATTTATTGAAAAGTAAAAAACTTTTCCTCTACAAAACATCTGAGCCTTAATAGATGACTTGATCTCTTATGATGCGAGTCCTGGTTGAAGTTTTCGAAATGATCGTATCATTTAAAAGGGGAAAAAAGAGGAAGACAAATGAATTGTGGGATGGAAACAATAGGAAGATGCCATTTGTCATTTAAAAGCAGATTAATGATGCTGAACTACTTACTGGCCCCTTTAACGAAGATTGTCTTACGTTATAACAGATACTTTTGCAAGTAGCATCACTCAAATGAAATTATAACAAATAACTTTAATTTTAAATGCATCAGTCAATATAATGATTAAGATAAACCAATAAAATTAGATAATTGTTCCAGTGATGCATTCAAGATGCTGGTAAGATTATCTGCTAATCTTTTGCAATCCAGCTATGACAAAACCTCTTGTGAGCTTTAATCTGAAAGAAACTGGCAACAATATTTAGAGAAACCTTTATCAAACGTAGCAAATACATTAGCAATCGCAGCAGCAGTGAGGATTGCGGCCACTTGCGCCGGATGGAGAGACGATTGTTTATACTGGGTGAGCTTCAGGGAGGCTGATTAAGTACTCACAGCTCTTAATGGATCTGCAGTTTCCAGGGAATGTTTTTCGAACAGATGGTTGCCTAGGTGGGCAGGGTCAGTGGCAAGGCTTCCTGCCCTTTCCTTCGCCCTTGTGTCATGCAGTTGTCATAAACCCTGATATGTATTCAGACCATTACCACTGTGCAAGCAGTTGTACTTCTGCTACTTCTAAAGCGATGAATATGCTTATATATATTTCAGCTTTTAAAGTCTCTCATCCGAAACCTGATTAGTTTGAGCTGTAATTAATCTTTTTAAATTATTAACCCCGGGCATTGGGTTGTTAGGTCTCTTACAGCTATCTCTCAGTGGAAGGAAAATCCCATTTTTCACATCACAAATTACATCTACACTTATTTTACTTAAATTATTCAGGCTGCTCATGTCAGTGACATAACAGTAATCGCTACATTATCCCTGTTCAACACATCCATTAAACATTTATGTGTGTATTTGCCCCGTGTGAACACCGACACTCACTGAGCACATTTTTTTTTTTTTTTTTTTTGTAAATGTCTACGTGGACATCATGCAGTGCCAAGTGTATCGTTTAATGAGCATAATATTAAAACCAAGGTCCAGAGCCAAGTTCAGCACATTATGCATGAACGGCTGGGATAACTGAATACTATGGTAGTTTGACTGACATATATTGACATTCTTACATCATCTTATAATAATTACACATGCAAATGTATGCAAAGTGATGTCTCAAGTGACTATGTATATGTACATGAAGTATATGATGTAACAGATTGATCTACAAATCAGATTTTGAGATTCTAATAAGTTTTGAGTGTGTTGACACTTTAAATGAGTTAAATTTGAGTGACAAGCCTCAGAGTCCTTCTAAATTAACATCATCAGATGACAAGTATTTTTAAACTCTCACACAGAACTATTCTATGACGAGACAATGTATTTGTCACATCAAATGTCTCATTTAAAAAAAAAAAAAAAAAGGATTTTACTGTACTTCACTAAAACAATCGTCATGACTGGCACACAGATTTTTCACCGCACACGTGTTGAAACTGATAACGTTCTCGTTTTCTGGCTCAGCAGTCATGACTTCCCCAGTCGCACTCTTGGAGGTCTCTTCGAGCTTGTATCAGTCCTCAGTGCATCGCTGACAGAGGATGTGAACAGTATTTATAGATCACAGCCAGCAGGAGAATCCCCCAGACATCAGGCATTGTAGTGGAGTGTAGACCGTCTTCCACTTTGTATGCAAAGCTGTCTTCTTTTGTGCTTACAAATGAGTGTTTTTTTTTTTCAGGGACATTGTAAACAGAACTATATGTATGCTGTATGTGAGTAATACACAGCTGTCAGGGATCAATACATGTAAATATATACATACCTAGCAACATTTGTTAGGCCTCCTTCACATTGGCTGGAGATGTTTTTCATATTCTGCTACTGAGAAATGTTGTGTATTGTGTTCATACAAATACAAATAGTAAATATTTGTCTATTTTCTCCATTGATATTTTTTTATGTCAACCAAAAAGGTTTTTAAAAAAAACAGTTAAGGCACTTCATGCTCCATCATCTCTGCTGTAGGTTAAATATGGCCTCCTCCGTGGTCAAAGACAAATGTCTGGTCATTACTGCTGTAGCTGTCCAGAGAGATTCACAGTTTCAAACAGCATCGTTTAACGCTGTTACAAGATATTAATTACCTCGTGTCCTTACTCTCGCCTCTTTTCTCTGTCGGCAGCAGCCATGTTTCACTGACATCGCCGCGCTGTCTTGGGGAACACTTAGACGCAAAGCAAACGTTTACTGAACTTAAATGGATGGGAAATATGCTCCTACCATCCTCCAGAATATCTGAGAGATGAGAAAGGCTGCAGGTCAAATAACCCCCAAAGATTAAACGAAGAGTAAAAGGCTCACATACCAATGTCTAATGTGATTATCTCGACCTAATCTCACACAGACATGCCTCTGTTTCATTGTAGTAGATCTGGACATGTTCTCAGCATGACTGCTAAAAATACTGTATTAATAAGCTTGTTTGTTATTTCATCATGGAAATCTGGGCAGGAAAACAGCAGCTTCATTAGGCCATACACTTCAATATTCGATTGCATTGTATCATAAATCATTTGATTCGTCCATGAAAACAGCAGCAACCGCAAAGTCAAGCTCTAATTCTTGATAACGGCTTTCCCAAAAAGATCAGGTCACGTAGTTTCAACTCTTCCTGCCAAGAGCTGCAGGTAGTGGGAGTATTTGAAGTACTTTTTGACAGCAGGAGTTGTTTTAGCTGCAGGGCTCGTGCGGCACGATATCTCTTGCGACTGTGCGTGTGTGTGCGTGTTGTTTGTGTGAATGTATGTGAAGACTCTCTTAATCTTGCGGCAGGAGAGAGAGGTGAAGTGTAAATGTGTGGGACCTGTGATGATTTATGTGTTTTAATATGCGTATGTGTTATTATAAGGCTCTCCACATGGACAATAAGTACACCATCATGTCTTGTGGCATCGTGGTTCGTCATATTTTATTTTCAACTGATTCAGTTCGCACGCTGGGGAGAGAAAACAATGTTTGTTGTTATGAAAGCAACATTTTGAAGATTTAAAGGAATCTCATGAACAGAGTGTAATGAATTGCACTGCAAAAAAAAAAATCAATTTTGTGATTATTTTGCAGAAGCATGGACAATCGAGCTGTGTGTGAATGAGATATTCGGTATTCAAACAGCAATCTGTTGGTATATTGGACAGTGGAGCAACTTCTGCAGCATCCAAGCAAGTTAGGCCATAAACTCGACGCTACTGTAAGGCTTTTCCTAATATCAAAGTCATAAAACCCCATTAGATTGTTATCAGTGTCATTTTTTTGCTGACGTATTTTGGGATTTATAGTCAGTCAGACGCATTGGTTGTATTTTGCGTCAAGATGTAAGTGTTCCTAGCACCTTTTAGTGGTGCTTTCACAGCCATTTGTATTATCACTTATGTGTGAATTTACATTACTTTAATAGTGTTTGTGTATAGGCCCATTTTTGTTCTGCTGCGGGGGCTTTTAATGGAGCTCTTTCCGTTGCGCAGCATCTTTATTTTTGTAGCCTCTGGTTAATATGAGTCACATGGTGCTTCCTTTCATTATCAGACAGGAAGATGTCATGGGTGTCATCATACCATTACTGATGTAATCACCTGGGAGGGGCTCCTACTTAATGAAAAGTGTCTGATTCATCTCCCACTGAATATTTTTATCCTCTAACCAATTTTTCTGTAACTACCTCAATAAGCGGCCTTTTGATGAGAAAACTGTTTTCAAGTTTTGAGGCAACACAGCAAACACTGCAATGTTTTAAATTCAAGTAGCGATTGTCATTTAGTGCAGGTGCTGCTCTTTGTAATATTTTGTCACCTCTGGACTTGGAATCTGAGGCAGCTGGAAAAACACACCTCATTTAAGATGATTCATTTTCTCTGAAAGAAGACGGGTATCAGGTGCCTTTATTTACATCCCTTTCATCTCGAGCAACTGGCAGCATCTTGGACTGACACAAAAGATCCTGTTTGATCCTGGCTAGCCGCGAGCAATTAGTAGAAAGACCTGAGCCTCCTTTTTCCCTTTAAAATTTATATTCACTCTTTGCATGTTACTGTTGTATCTACTGAATCGTGGACACAAAACTGAATTTTGCATCTGATGTGAGTTCTGCTAATGCAGTGACTGTTTTAAGGGGAGACTTACAACATTGCAACTCTTGCACTTGCAGTAACTCTTGAGACTGAGGACTGCCCGTTGTTATTCTCCGTGGAGCGAACAGACCTCTTCACCTACCTCCTGCTGTATTAACTCTATTACAGTACCCTGTGCAATGTCATGATTGTTACTGAAGGTGAAGAGGGGTTTTTGTAGTGAAATGTTCAATCACGGTCGGCCCCTCTCAGCAGTGTACACGGTTCATGCCTTTTCGTCAAGGATAACACTGTTTTGTTTGCTCCGAAGACAACACCTGTTTGCGCTGAATTCCCAACATTTTCCACTGTCCTCTCCTTTGTGTAGGAACAATTCTATTAAGGTACTTTCTGCCCTGCCATCTCCAATAAATTATTTTCCTCATTAGCAGTTATATGAGGTGGTGGGCTCCCTCAAGAGAGCCACTTACATATGATGCTCAGAAGAACAGGAAGGCTCTGTGGCTATAAAGGATATCACTCGGGAAACGCAGTGGTTCAGCTTCCTCATTGCATGGCTAATTTTAGTTGTGTTTTGCTTCACATTTAGGAGTTTTGGGGCATCATCCTCAGCAAATGCACAGAAAATTGGGGGTTTGGCAGCGGCTGATAAGGGAGAAATCTCTTTTGAAAACATCTCCAAAAGTTTGATAAATATGTGTGATATGTGATATATATGCAGCTTTGTCATTTGAAATGGGAAAGTCAACAGAAACAAGAGTCACATCCCAGACAAACATAATGAAAGAAATACTTCACTTCACCTCAGTGCGATATGTGCGTCATTTGAGATTGTGGCACCACCAACCAACACACCGAGCCTGGCCAGCTCTCTGTGATTAGAAATCTCAGCGGCAATGTGACTTACTGGTGTTTCCCATTATTATATTTGGAATATTCAGCCTGCGGTCTTCAAACAAGCTGGAGAACTCATAAAAGAGGCATCAAATGCAGCGCTGAGCTTCTCACAGTAATGCAGAGATATGCATTAAAAAAATGTTACTTCGTGACTTGATGAAAAGGATTTTTGGGAGATTCTTCCAGCAACACCCACCATTGAGCACATATTTCAATTCAGTTTAGCCACAGATTTGCATACAGCTGAGATTTAAAGAAATGGCTTTTAACATGTTTCCCTTTTGAAACAGATTTTTACTTTCTTGTTAGCTTCTTGTTACAGAAATGGTAGGGGATGTGTTTACGATGACGAGGCGATGCGCAGCCATGTCATCTTCCTCCCAACGTGTTCGTGTCCCACACTCATCTTGTGGCTCAAGGCCATTATTTGGGATTTCCCCAATTATTTAGGGATGGGAGAGCTTCAGCGGCCTTTCTGCATCTGCCACTGGTACTGACACTCTGCCAATGTGCAGCAGCGGGCTTCTTGGCATCATCCTCCGTCATGAACCGTTTTCATGGACGATTTTAGCCACACCAACAACCAGCATGAATCGCTCCGCTGGTTCGGTCAGAAAGGTCAGTGGGATCTGTTGGTCCTCGTGTTCTGTTTTAACTCACTTGGAAGGTCAGCAGACTTTTAAGTCCCGGGTTTAGATCTCGGGGATGGCGAAAGTGGCTCTTTTGATGCTTTGATGCTCGGGACAAATAAATTCAAGCTTATAACAAACTGTATACAAGCTCCGAAAAGTACATCACTGAAGCTGCCGCGGGCTTATTCCTCACAGGGGAAGTTTGAAATCAGGCCAAGAGTTAAATTTTGCACTAAGAAGGATGAGGAGAACATCGGTTTTGCCGAGGAGATGAATGAGAGACAAAGGTGATACTACAGCAGAGGGGAAAATAAGCTAAAACAAACTGCTTTAAGTGGAAGAATAAATAAACATCAACAAGCTTGTTTGCTCTCCAGGAAACTATCAGCTTCGCGAGTCTGTTGGCAGCTGCTGGTCTAACCTGCCATGAAATTGTCAGTCAATATTTCATTTTGTTCTCGCATGGCAAAATGAAATGAATTGGTCGTATCGCTGTTGCTTTAGTAATCTCAAAAGGTGGCTAAATGTGATATCATTCGATGTAATTTGTTCCCCCTCTCTTTGCCTCAAGTGACCCAGTCTTCCAACATTTGTAATACAGGATAAAAACAGATATGTCTTCTGCTGTCCCCAAACCCCCTTTCAGGATGATGCAGCACCTGTCACCAGGATGGAAAGGGTGCACATTATCAGAAATGAAAAGAGATTAGTCACTGATTTAGACAAAGGTAGCAACACGCGCGCGACTCGAGGCACATTTGTTTGGACCATCCATAATCTGGTGTAGAACAAACAATGCCGCCTTCATCTCTGCATCTGACAAGTGCTGAGATATTCAGTTATATTCTGTAGCTGGGCTGAGGATTTACATAGGAGCTTTGGCCAACTTACTTTGCACAAGAAAGAGATTTTACTATATTACAGTGACAAAACAGTAGGTTGCAAGCTTCACAGGACCCTCCCTCAACCAATTAACAGCGAATGCTCTTTCTTGTCACAAACGCGTCTTTGTAAAATACGATCACAGCATATTTGCCATTGTGGACACACCCATGACCATGTTTCTGCCCTTGACTTGACTCGCTGATGACGTAGTGTGTTTGACTCAGTGTTACCGTCAGTGCCATTACCTCAAAGACTACGGTCACTCTTACATCTTTTATGAGCAGTGTGTCACAATGTTTTAGTCAGTGACAACATCTCACCACGGTTTTTTACAGTCGCTGACTGGAGCAATAACTTCTCCCGCACCGGTATTAATGATTTGCTTAATGGTGTTAAACGAGCTGGTATTTCCGAGGCACTAACACTAAAACGTTCAGTCATACAGACCTTGATTACTCGCTTCTGCGGGGTAAATGCTGAATTAATCTTTAAAAGAATTCCCTAAATTACTTACAGTACGAGGTTTCTCGTGGTTCAGCCTCAGCTTTCGATAACTAAGTTGTTTCACCCCTCAACGCAGTGCAAGGTTGCTTTAATGCTCTGATCAAGGACTCGCCTAGCAGTAGAACAAAGGCTGAGTCCGTTGAATGTCAGCAGTGTCTAAAAGCTCACTTTTACCAACACCGGTCTGCATTATCAGGTGTGTAGTCTTTGTGTATGCGTACATATCTGTGTCTAACCATTTTAGCCGGTATGTTTGCAGACGTCTGCAGTATTCCTTTGTAATCGTCCTCTAAACACTCACTGTGCTTATAATGACCATTTCTTGTTGAGACGGTACCAGAGATGCATTTTCAAGGATGTACTTACTTACTGTATTGCACCATATGGTGTTGAGATTATGCAGTCTGCCTTCTTCGTCCCAGAATGAATTAATTTATCTATGGGCCCACAGGAGATGAAAATGTCTATATTGCACTTGTAAAATCTCTGCAAACATCAACTTTTAAAGTGTGTCCTGTATCAGAATTAAATCTTGTTTTTCCATAACACAAGCTTCACTGTGATGGGGGAAAAAATCTAAAAGAAGAGAAAAAAACAGAGCATTATTTTTGTGTAGTGTCAACACAGTGTCTTAGAATAAAGGCATAAGGCATATAATGAATGCATTTTAAGTGTCAAGAAGATGGATTAATGTAATAATGTCTTATGATGACACACCAAATGAGAGATCATAATGAATTCTACCTTTTCAGTGAGGGGAAAACAAAGTTGTGTTCTCGGTGGTTGCATCTGCACATTTTTTAAATATTCACCCCTCATCGTGTGATCAGTAGTCCAGCCACTGCTCAGCTGGCTCTGTGAATTCATTATTTGTCACTGGCACCAGGGGTCGTGACATTGAATCTAAGGTGGCGCTGAAGGAAGATAACAAAACTCGAGCAGCACCGCTGGCTGTAATTTAGACAAATATGTTGTGTCTGATATGTCAAGGTTTGGAACAGACAGTGTCACTTGTTCAGCAGGACCTCAATGAATGCACCAAAGAGCTGCCTCTTGTTACAGTTTCCTCTGTTTTCCCACAAGGCTATAGGACGCCACAGTGGGCCGCCACTCGTAAACTGCAGCGTCTCAGTCATTCACGTACAGGAGATGGATGGTCAGCACTTGTCCACTTGTAGGCTTGAATGCAAATTACACATGGTGCTTCCCCAATCACGTACTTGCATGCAATTTTTTTTTTCATCTGAGAAGCGCTTAGTATAATCACATGCTTTATGAAGTAGAAATTAAGTTTTAACTTACGCTCGAGTGACTGTGCCTATATAGGTGGGACAGGAAGATATTTGACTAGTTTTCTTTAACTCCAGTTATCATTTACTTTTTCTAAGCATCATTCTTTTCTTTCCTGCTTCTTCGACGTCAGGCTGGCCTTGTTCCTGCCTACACTCACACACTACAGGTTCAGCTTTTTCTTTAATTGCCTGTGTTGTTTTATCGAACATGACCACTGAGCGAGCGGCGGAGACTCTTGTATATTTGTGGATCTACATCAAAAAGGAGCACAGAGCTTCTGAGCCTTTGATGTGCAACTGCTCTTTTTACCACTTCAAACAGAATCTTGAGTTGCAGGGTGAGGACAGGAGCCAAATGGCAATGTTTATGGATTATTTACCAAAAGTTGTAGTTAATTATAGACATATGAACCTGCTCGCTGCCTTCTGTCACTGCCAATTGTGCAACGGCTATGGTAACAGGTGTTGGCTCTGTAGATGTCTGTTAGTATACATCTCAACAGAAAGCCCTTTTTATAACATAATCATCCAGGTAACTTTGCACCAATACACTATTAATAAACCTGAAACAGAAGATAATGACTCACATTTTTTACATTTTCACACATTTACACAGGGGGGTATATGTACATATAAAAAGACTTGTTGACTTTTTCCAACACACTTTGAGTAGGTACACAGACTACAAAGAGCAGACAGCAGCACAAAAGGTAAAACATATATATATATATATAACATAGAGATAAAATAGCAAGTAAAAAAGCAAAAAAAAAGGTTAATTTCTATGTAGAAGTAACTATAGAGTGCAATAGAGTGGTGAGAGTGCAGTGATGCATGTGGATAGCTTATGTACAGAGGTAGGTGGGTATGACAGTGCATTATGTACAGTGTATATAATATATCCAGCAAGCTTTCATTGTATTTGTCAATGGAGATAGATACATGTTAAAAACTGTGTAATAGAAAACATTAAAACATTATAATGTTTATAAATGTTGGTGACTCAGGGATGTTTTATGACAGGAATTGTTTCTGACACTCCCTCACTTGGTGTTTTACTGATGGTTTTAGAGAGTTTTACACACTAAATGCTATAAAATCTCTATTCGCTGTTCAATTTGGTTGGGATGTGGGGACCTTGTAGGTCATAACATATGATTCATATCAATTTGATCCTCATCAAACCATTCAGTGAGGCCTCATGCTCTGTTGAAGGGGGCATTGTCACCCTGGAAGATACCACTCCCTTCAGGATACAGATGTGTCGTCATAGGAAGGTGATTGCTCAAAATAACTTTGTATTGATTTGCAGTGACCCTTCCCTCTAAGGGGACAAACGGACCTAAACCATGCCAGCAAAATGGATAACACAGTCACTGAATCCCTTGACTGTTGGGGTCATGTATGCAGTCTTTCTACAGTCGGTCTCCATCCATGGTGGTGCGATATTCAACTATCATGTATTTTTTATCTTTCTCCATGGTTCTGAAAATATTTCTCTGTGTCTGTTCATTGTGATGAAGCAATCAAACCCCTGTCCCTGCTATGAATGAAGACTGGTGTGTAAGTACATTTGACATAATGATAATATTGTAAATTAATTTTAAATGAACTAAAATAATAAAATAATAATACAAAAGTCTTTATAGGATGTTGAAATTACTTAAAACTTAATATATCCTTTTACTGGAGTCCAACTTGATTTAAGTGGATTATAATAGTCTCGACTCTGAGCCCATCAGTTATTACAGAAGACCTTAACCTCCAAAAATATCATTTAAACAAGAGTAAATATGCATTTGTTAGGGACTATTTTCAGCAGCAGATTTGGTGCAGTGCTGGGCATTTAGGGCAGAGGGATGTGTCTGGGATTTACTCAAAATAAACCACCATCTTCATTGTAATGAAGGAACATGACTAATTGGTTTGGTTTTAATAGTTTTTGGACAAAAATGAGTTCTATGTCACATGGGACTAAGCTTCAGTGTATCAGGATTTGACAGATAAGACTTTAACAATCAATTCATTGTTGGTTTGGGTGTTTTTACGGGAAATACTGACCGTGAGAAAAACATAAAATATCACCAGTCTTATCCTTTTATGCCTTTTTTTGTACTTTATAGTCAGTCTCTGTGTGCCTCTGCAGAATTTCTAACGAGGGAAAAGTTTTAAACTGCCCTCACTCCTGCGATTTCCATTCTTCAAACACAGAATATTCAGGCATGCCTCCCTTCTCTGAAAACATAAGCGTCTAAGAAACAGGGATTATACTTTTTTGAGCTATGACTCAGTACCTGCCTGAAAGTCTCTGTACAACAAAGACACATCATTTCAAACTGCATTAAACCACTTTAAACTTGTGACATAAACACTGTGTACACAAATCAGCATGTTCCACTGAGCCGGCGGTGTGAAATCGAAAGTAATAAATCTACATGAACATGCTTGTTGTGCTATGCCTGCTTCCACTCTTAACACCATTTCTGCCCTCCCTCTCCCCCGACAGAGATTCGTGAGGCTTTCAAAGTATTTGACAGAGATGGGAATGGTTTCATCTCAAAGCAGGAGCTGGGGATGGCCATGCGCTCGCTGGGCTACATGCCCAATGAGGTGGAGTTGGAGGTTATCATCCAAAGACTTGATATAGATGGTACGCTTCTCTCTCTCTCTCTGGATCAGAGGGTTAAAAACTCTATAGTTTTTCATATAATCCAGCTCCTGAGCTATACATGCCCACCCTTGTACCTCTGTTTGTTTCACCAGGTGACGGTCAAGTCGGCTTTGAGGAATTTGTCACATTGCTTGGACCTAAACTCTCTTCTGCTGGGATGCCTGATAAGTTCCACGGAGCAGACTTTGATTCGGTGTTTTGGAAGGTAAATGTTTTCCTCAGTATCATCACTCCAGGCTAGCCAAGTCTATACCATTTCATTTATCACTTCTGAATAAGTTTTCGTCTCTCACTTTGCTCTCACTATGATTAGAGGTCATCTGCTTCAATTAACCCCTTAAAGCCTGACACATCAAAAAATTCCAATTTTTTGGAACTGAGATGTTTATTAAACTGTTTAACCAAATCCAAACTATTTTTTTCCCATGTCATTTTGCTTTGTTTTTTTCACATTTGATACACTGAGCGTTTTTGGCAACTTTTTTCTCACAACTACTTTTGCCCATTACATTTTGAAAATACAGAAAATTTCAGGCAATTTTTCTCTTTGTTTTACTCTTTGTAGCAAATATGAGACGTTAAAGGGTTAAAATGATAACACAAAAATGACAAGTGGTTTTAAACATCTATCTCTATCGCTATTGGGACATTATGCATTATATTCCACTGTGCCGTTCTTGAGTTTCAAATGGCCTTGACACACTAGTGATAATTACCACACGTATGTCAAATGCTATCTTCATTTTTTTGCATTCAGTTGCATAATCAAATAAATGAGTTCACCAACTTCAATGAAAATGTATGTTGTTTTGAAGCAATACCCCACTGAATACTCTCCTGGCTGCTAAAACTCATAGCCAGGAGCCACCCTATGCTTTGGCTGTTTATTGCTGACCCGCAGCTTATTTGCGTCCCTGAGCGGCGTTGAGGCAGAAGTTTTTCCTCTGCTAATTAGACCTTTCTCGGTGCCGTCTGTATTCCCAGTGCGACATGCAGAAACTGACTGTGGACGAGCTTAAGAGACTGCTTTACGATACGTTCCGCGACCACCTCACCATGAAAGATATAGAGAACATCATCATGACCGAGGAGAGCCACCTGAACAGTCCAGAGTCCCACGTGGACATTGACAGTACGTCGCATGCAGATTTAATCTAACGCATCGATCTGACACTGCTAAAGCCACTCACGTGCACTAATAATCTGTGCTAAATCTCTCCACAGCAAGCCCAACGCAGCAGGAAAAACACACATGTGTGCGTAAAAGCCTGATTTGTGCCTTCGCCATCGCATTCATCATCAGCGTCATGCTCATTGCGGCAAATCAAATGCTCCGCAGAGGGATGAAGTAAACGCCCGTTTCCAGCTGGAAGTGAAAGGATTTTGAGGATGGACAATGAAAAAGCAAACACCTACCAAAATACCTGACTGTTTTTGGTTTTGTTCGACATTTTCAGCATCCGCGATGATGCCATCACAGCTTCCCACCTCAACGGATGAAGTCATGCCACCAATCATAGCAACCCTTGGTAATAAACGCAGAAAGGAAGGAAAGACAATTCAAGGGCTGATTAGTATCCTTAAACAGTCTTTTCCCATTGTTTCAAATGTATGATGTTTCCTAAGACATTAGATAGGAAAGCAGACGGCAGTAAAGATTTCAATATTTCAGTGTGTAGTATGTGCTGTAGTAGGAGATGTGCTGTATCTAATATATAATAAAAATTGTGTTTCATTTGGAACCTGCCCAATAATGATAGAACTGATGATACTAATTAAGCAATACAAAAATCTTGATGGGCTACATATTAAGTAGTTTTAAATCACTTGCTAATACACAAGGATAAATGACTGGGGGCTGCGTAATGCATCTCTTGTAAGGCTCTAAATCGTGATCTAAATCTAAACAAAGGACTATCCCCACTAATTCCACTAATTCCCATTCCTAACAAGCACAAGCATTGGACTATAAACCCTATAATATTGGACCCTATAAAGACTTTATGAATTATTGAGTTATAAGCTGTGAAAATCTCTTGAATTGAACGTTTCGACAACGTTATTATAAGCATGGCTGTGAGGATGGTAATGTCAGTCTGCTGGTGTGTTGTTCCACCACTTTGGTCCAGACTGAAAGATCTCAACATCTTGGCAATCTTGACTTTTCTTGTCCTGCCACCAGCAGATATTCTTTCCACTTATTCTGTGAAATATCTGAACATTTACTGGATGGATTGGCACACAGTTTGGTGCAGACATTTCCAGAGGATGTATTCTAAAGACCTTGAAGATCCCTTGATTTTTTTTTTCCTCTAGCATCACCAT
>JAOXYL010000042.1:15507585-15521840 GCA_028564955.1 Terapon puta | reverse complement strand
CATTTGTGGTTTTGAGTGACAGGTCTCAAAGACCATTGGCTGGATTGTAGTGTATTACTGTAAAGCAGACATTCATGCACCCCTCAGGATGAACTGTGATACATTTGGTGATCCCCTTACTTTTCATTTAGCATCATCATTAGATCCTTTTTTATTGAGTCTAACGCTTTGATTTATGACCAAACACCTGCAAAACCAAGAACATTCAGAGCAACCGCTGCTGTGACTTGTGCTTAGTGCTACTTTTGCAAAAATATTCGCATGCCAGCACACTAAACCACCATTGTGAACACGGTACACAGGACACCTGCTTCACATCAGCATGTTAGTGTTGTCATTGTGAGCATGTTGCCATACTAGCATTAACATTTTGCTCCAGTACAGCCACAGAGGCACCTGCCAGCATGGATGTAGACTTTCAGATCTTGTTCAGATATTGTGGCACTACATGCAGCTTTGGGACAACACGCAAAGGGTGTCTGCACTGCTTTTACTTTTGACATATAAACTTTTGAATATTTTCTAAGGCATCATGTTGTCAAATCAATCCCAGCTCAGCTTAAACTGAAATTTAAAGGCAAACAAAGTTTCCCCAAATTTAAAACCAAGACAATGAGAACCACAAAGAACCCAACAATTGAAATAAGTTGGTGAACAACCACAGGGACACACTGTAGGATAGAAACGTGAGGGACTGAATGACATGTGGACACAGGCTGTGACCCACCGCGACACGCTGTGGCAGAAATCCCAAAGTTCATTCATAAAGATGTCACAGTTTTCTGAAAATTAATGGGTTTGTTTTAGAGCTCAGAGTGAGCCTTCTTGGTGAGCATCTCGGGATTGATTTGTAAATCAAACAGCCGTTTCCCCAGCTGAAAACTGAAGGTTTCAGAATGAAGTGAACAGAACAGCCCAAATACAAGGCAGGGCATAGAAAGAAATCTCTCTAATTGGACATGGGTGTGTGCATGTGTATTTATGCAAGAAGAACCAACTTCAAGGCAAATATTGATCTCTTGACCATCACTTTGACGTCACACTCGCAGTCTGCCAGCGATACGTGCACAGTGTCGCTGCATATTTCAAATCTGTGCATCTATAACAGGCACCAAAATGAGTCATAATGATTCACAGTCGAAAGGCAGAGTAGTTACTGACCTGTATGAGCTGAGCTACCAGCTGTGAATAAATTAAACCGAGACAAGTTCGAGTTAGACAAAACTAGGTGTCATATTTCCAGCAAAGGAGAATGATGGATATTCAATTCACTCAACACACTTGCATGTACATTAAACTAGAAATAAATGTGTGTTCTATGTGTGTGAGATCAAATTTTGAATTCTGAAGTGTGTATTCAAATAATTATGCAATTTGTAAAGTGATCATTGCAAAAAAAAAAAAAAATCTCAGTATTTGACATTTTCCCTTAAATGTCGAATGTTTATGGACGTGCAGATGATATCAAAATAAATATCTTGCAGTATGCTGTGAATAATAATTTAACATATCATGAAAAATGTTGTTTTCTGGCTTTTACATGGACCACCAAAACAACATATTGTTTAAAGTATAACATGGTTATATTTTCTTACTTGGAAAAGTGAAACATTAAATCTCTGTGATTTTATTATGAATGTAATCATAATGTTTTGTATAAAACAAACAACACAAAAATATACAAAAATATCAGGTTTCTGATGCATAATTTCCAGGTTGACTGGACATTCAGATACAAGTTCTTGTGTGTATTAAGGCCATGCACTTACATTAACTTTTCTGATTCGTTAAGATTCATTAAGAATGTTTTCTTTAACAAATATTTGTCAAATTTGACAAGTTTTACAAAATGCTATATATTTTTTCTTGCTCTTTTTATCTTAAAGTTTATCAAAGTTATATCACAAGAGGAAACGTATGAAACAATGAGAATCATTCTGGCAATAAAAAAAATATTTTATCTCGTATATTGTAGCTGATTATGTATGAACTACTTGCGTGACATCGCATCACCTCTTCATGTGAGCAAATCATGTAAGGTATGGGTTTTGTGTGAATGTAAAATATAGCTATTGTGTCAAATCTTGTCTTAAGACATATAAGCAAATATTGTGTCCTTATTCTGTATGTTACAGTGTTTTAATGAAAAGATTTATGTACACTCTGTTGATGCACCATCTTAATTGTTGTTATACGTTTGTTTGGACTGTAGGTGTCTTCTGTTCTGTGCCTTTGTTATTTGGAGTGGAAACTGCGCTCTCATGTCTTCATTTAAAGTAACTTTAGACCGACTATTAGAGAGATGGAAAACTTTACAATTTTTTTTTGACAAAAATGAATCTGAAGCTAAATGTATTTCGAATTGAAATGGCTCATCAGTGATCCGAGTACCAATAAGTATTTGTGTATGATCTTTCTCTATCCCCTGTTCTTGATAACTTTCCGGTTATGATTTGTTGTACCATCCTGCTGTGTGACATGACTGGTATTTCTAATGTCTAGATTAAGAATATCCAGCCCTGTTTTATTTCACATGTAGAGGTTATTGCATCCATCATACACTAATGTAAGTGGTGTCTAGATGCATGCACTCCAATAAAAACTAGGGTATTAAAACAAGCCTGCTGTTTGTTTTCATGTTTAACTACAGGTCATTAAAGCTGAATATAACATATCCTAAAAAGAGAATTTGCTCTTTTACACAGCATAGCATGAAACTAAAATCAAGGACAGAGAGGAAAAGATAAAACGAGGAATCTTGGCGAGAAAGCTTTTCAGGGATGCGGAGTGAATTTCTGAATTCATTCCTCTTTCAATAGTTTCAGACTGCGAGCGCAGAACAGTCAGGACATGTTGGTGTGATGACCCTGACGGAGCAGCACCAGGCATGTTAAGCATGCATTAGTGACAGCACAGCACACAGCTTGCAAATGGTAAAAAAAAAAAAAAGACCATTTCCTTGGAGCTTTAAAGTGGCATGTACAACAGATGTGAGAGGATTAGATCTGCGATAAGGAGAAGCAGCCATTGTCTTTAATCTGGGGCATATACCTGTGACTATTTATGTCAGGTTTATCTAGGTGCCATTTGAGAGGGCAAATTATTCACGAGAGGGATACGACTAAGCTTGAGAGTGCATAAAGAGATCCAAAGTCGCCTTAATGAGCATGTGGACTATTGATTGTCTACAAGTAGACTGAGATTTAATAGATACAAATTACTGCTACAGAGGGGGGTGAGCTCAGAGTGATTAAAGGGGCACACAAAGAGGATCCAGCCATAAATAATGGCACATGCTTAGTGTTTAAATGTTCCTGTACAATGAGTTATTGAATTAGTCATTTTTATAGCCTGACCTTTTTCAAAAATGACCATATAGTTCCTCATGTCTGTTTCTCACCAAAAATTGTGCATACACATATGTTGCAAGCATTTCTTTTCTCAGTTACCATTTGTAGAGCCAGTTTCTTTTTAAATCATTCATCCATGTTTGATTGTTTTCTATCAGTCTTTTCCTCTGCTGTCTTTGTTGGTGCATCGTTGTTAGTGTGTTACCGCCACCAACTGTCAATAATAAGAACAGCTAATAACAAAAATCAGGATGTACATGTGTCCTCATGCTTGTACACAATATAAACCACCTACACATAAAACCATTACACACTACTGGTGGTTAAAAACACCAAAGGATACCTTTAACCAGGTAAGTATGTGGGTCAAATCACAAAGTCAGAGACACAGAGGATCTGGTCAAAAAGAGTAAAAAAAAAAACACAATTTAATCAGGATTTTGCTGTAAAAACAGTATTGTTGTATAAGACGTAAGTGGAAACAGTTAAAAGTAGAAACAAATCAAGAAGAATGACTTTATAACATTATAAAGGCATTAGATTGGTGGTGGTCAACAACACAAAATGCCAAAATGTCAATTTTGAGGGTTATTTTGCTTTGTCTTTATGGGAATCATTCATCTCAGGTAATCCCTACTGTATTTAATGTAAATACAACATTTTACTCATTTTTACTGTTAAATTCAACTGTTATGCAACAAACTTGACAAACTAAGAAAAATGTAATAAATAATGTACACTGTACATATACAGTGTGGATTCCGCACATATTCTGTACCATTCCTCCGTCTACCAATTTCAAATATCTATTCATCAGACCCACAAAGTGAATTTTTTAACCCCATTCTGTGTTCACGTTGACTTTCCATCCACCTGGAGGAGGAGGTAGAAGGGAGGGTGGAAGGTCAGGAATGGAGAGGAGCTGTTGAGGTATGTGACTTTCTTCCTGGCACTCTTCACTGTCTTCCTTATTTTTTAGATCTCTGCAGAGATAAATAATTGAGCAGTTGAATTCTAAATTAGCAGAAATTACCATTAGCCATGCTGACCATGTATTGAAGGGAAAATGAACGTGCATACCCCTTGGTGCCGAGAGCAGATCGTTTCTTTTCCCTTCTCAAGAGCCATTCTTCGATGCTCCTCCCAGGCATCAATCTGTCTTCAGAGTCCTCTCTGAGCTGTCTCTCATCTGAAAGAAATAAAATATCACTTCTATCAGTAAATTCACATTGTCATTCATTTATTTTCTATTCCTGCTTATCCTGAGCACACGGGGTCGCAGGGGTGCTGCAGCCTATCTCAGTTTCTCAGCTATCATTGAGCGAGAGACGGGGTACACCTGGACTGAATGCCAGTCAGTCACAGGGCTGACACAGAGAGACAGACAATTGCTCACGCTCACACCTAGGGGCAATTTAGAGTTGTCAGTTAACCTGCATGTCTTTGGATTGTGGGAGGAAGCTGGAGTACCCAGAGAGAACCCATGCAGGCACCGGGAAAACATGCAAACTCCACAGAGAGGGATTGAACCTAGAACTCTCTAGCAGTGAGGCCACAGCGCTAACCATGACACCACTGTGCCGCCCTTTGGATAATATGTTCTAAATAATTTGTACTACTGCTTTGCAGCATCAATTTCCATAACAATCCAGACTTTTAAGAGAAAGCATGAGCAATTGCTAACCAAAGGTACTTGATGTGTTCATAATTTGAACGTTTGTTTTTAACCTTTCATCCCTAACATTATGTTTGAGACAGAAAAATTAATTGTTCATCTCATTATTAAAGAAAGGGTTTAGCTGCTTATATTCATAGTTTTACATGAAATGTGTGGCATGTTTTTGTAAGGTCATCATGTTAAATGTTGTCTATCACTAAGAGAAGACAGCAGTACCATTTGGTTACAACTCACCTTCCACTTGTCTTTGTAAGTTAAACAGATCCTCTTCTGACATATGAGAAAACCTGCAGTTAGGGCCAAAATCACAAATTCCTAAGGAAGAAAAAATACACAGAGGAAAAAAAATGTATTATAAAAAGGTCTTGAATTTAATTTTCTGGTTATAGCGTAAATGTAAGGTTAAACTATTCAATTACCTTTTTGGAGAAACTTTCTGCAGGGCTTCTTTGTTTGTTCATCACACAGAATGGCTGAGGAGTCTGTAAAACATTCGCACTAAAACATCAGTGTCATCAAAACGCAGCGTGTCATTTTATTTTTGCTGCGACTGCATCCCAGACGTCTAAGGACCAACTGCAAGTCTTACCTCTAAAATGGTCGAACCAGGCTTTTTTAGCTCTGTGATGCTGAACACCATTCAGATGCTTCTTCCTGTTGTGCATGTTGTCCTGAAAGGAACGGTCACAGTAGTCACAGTAGTACCTCTTCCCCATGGTGCAGGTGATGTGCTCCAACCAGAGAGATGTCACCTTTTAAATTGCTGCAAGACAGTGAACGGAAACAAGACTATATTTACACCACAACTCTGTCAACACATGATGAGTGCTTACCTGTGCAGCATGCATATATGTAATCAATATATCATATATAGCATTTGTTGATTATTTTTCTGATTAATGGAATCACTATTAGGTTTATAAAACGTAAACTGTCACAAATGCCAGTAACAATTTTCTGTATCCCAAAGGAACATTTTCAAATTGTTGTTTCTTTTGTCAGACCAACTATCTAAATCCAAAGAAATTCAATTTACAGCTGAAAAAAAAGAGTAAGCGTGTCGACATACTAGTTCATTCATCATCTGATCTTTTAAGCATTAAAAGGTTAAAAAAAAAAGACTTAAAAGATATTGATTTGTTTTGATATTTGGGATTTTTGCGTCATGGCAAGTTGGTTTACATGTACATAATTTAGAGCTGCAATGACTACCAAACTCACTGAATAGTTGTTAACTACTCATAAATACGTAGCTATATAGATGATGTAGTAACCTTTTAAGTGATTTGGGGAAAGAATGTCCAAAATCTCTAATCTGTGATTCTCAATTGTGAATATTTTCTGGTCTCATTAGTGCTCTACCACAGTGAATTGAATATCTGTGCGTTGTGGATTACGCATACAGACATTTAAGGACATCCCCTTGGACTTTGGGAACAGTGTTCAACATTTTTCACCATTTTCTGACATTTTTGTGGATCAAACAACTCACCAATTATTGGAGAAAGTGAACAACAGAATGATCAATAGTTGGAGTCCCAATAAGACGTAACAATGGCCCAATTTGTTTCTTCATTTTTACATAAAATACTTTTGCATTCCAGTAAAAGTCACACATGTAAATACACATCTGGCCCGGAGCTAAAATGATTACATAGGAGGCACAAGCAGATAAATATCTGAGATGAGAAACGTCATAAATAAGGACAAGAGGTATTACTATTGTTCTTTTGCTGCCCTCTACTGATTTATTAAAGAAGGCACCTCTTTAAAGAAAAAAAACTTTTATTTTGGTGTGACTTCCTGTTCCACTGCAGACAATATCAAACAGAAGTGTGACTGAACAAAGGTTTTTATAAATACATTGAGCATATAATCTGTCAGCCTGAAGCTCGAACAATACTTTTCTACATAATCCGGTGTAGCAGACATTAATATCAATGCGTGACGTTGGTAAATTTGGACAATTAGCCTACATGCTAGTTGTCACGCCAATGCTAATAGTTTTTAGTCCCTGTGTCTATGAAATAAAAACGACAAAAGCACAAACCATTAATGAATCCCTGTTGTCCTCCTATGTGATGTTTGCTGCGATAAACCTCGTACAGTTTGTCGCTGGATAAATAAAATCCCGCTGAGACTGTTGCTGCTTGCTGAGGTACGGTGTCCGTGCGGGGTCAGTATGTTTTTTTTTTTCAATAACCTTTATTGAATTAGAAGAATTTGGGCATTACGACATGTTACTAATATAGCACGTACCACAAGGATAGAATAAGATAAATCATTATCCTTAAGGATGATATATTTAATAATGACAATATAGCATTTGTACACAATTTCTCTTCTTTGATCCTTTATTACACCTCCAATTTTAACTTCATTACAATCTAACGTACAAGACTTTTTCAAATATCCGGTTTTGAAATGTGAAATGTGAAATGTATGTTGTGCTTTCAGCATTACATATAAAAATGTTTAATATTATCTAAGAAAATCATTACAAGAATAATAATCAGTAAATCAGTAAATAAATTGATTTTCTTTGGTGTTTTGATAATGTATTAGAACTTAGGATAATCTTTTAATAGATTTTCCCTTTTTGAAGATAAAGGGAAGATATTATTAAGTAATACAATAATGTTTCACAACCTCCTATTTTAATTACAAACAAAGAACTAGTGGTTTCTCTGATAAATCACAGAAGAACACTATATAGTTTCTATAAATGTTAAATATTTCTCTCAAAAACACATTATGGCTTTCTAATTCTACTTATGTTTTGTTGTTGCTTTTTTTTCCTTTTTAATGGTATAGAGAAGAGTTCAGAGGTGAGGTTAACAATATCAAGTTTGTGCATTTTTTTAGATAATAGAGTTTATATATATTCTACGTTTATAAAGGTATAAAAAATATATCTATACATAATAAAGGCATCTGCTGTTGAAAGGTCAGCTTTTTTCTTTCTTTAACGCGTTAAGAGGATAAACAGGAAGCAACGCAATGTCCGTCGGCTCCAGTGTAAACGTCATCACGTCAACATCCGCTCCTGCGCACTCTGCTACCAACATGGCGCTGGTGAAGTCCGTGTACAATCTGCTCTTCAGGAGGACGTCCACTTTCGCCATATCCATCATGGTTGGAGCGGTCTTCTTCGAAAGACTATTCGACCAAGGTGGCGACGCGATTTTCGACCAAATGAATCGTGGGGTGAGTGTGTCCCTGCTTCTGTTTTAACGCCACTTTTATCCTGACCTTGTAGGCAGAGGGCGCAGCGGCGCTAGCTAAAATAAGCTAACCAAGCTAGCATTCCTTCTGAGCTGCCCTTTTCATAACTTAATTTGCTGACTTGGTCTCTGTTTATACGAAATATCTAACTCCCCTCAAACTATGGTTCGTTTTTTTAGAAACTATGGAAGCACATCCAACACAACTACGAGAACAAAGATGAGGAATAAGACGCGGGGTGATCCGAGGCTGAAGTGCAAACTGTTGTCACACTTCCTTCATCCATTCTCCTCCCTGGACTCATCCACCGCCTGAAACAAGCATCAGTCAACATCATGGACAATGTGCTCAGAGAGTCATACCCGGCTGGCAGCGGCTATCAGAGGACCTGTGGGAGCTGACTGATTGTCCAGACCATAGATTGTATATAGAGATTATAGATACATCTTCATATATAGTCAATGGTTCAGACCACTAAGAAGAAGGAGATGGATAATGGTTCCTCTCACCTCCCCATCAACCTCTCTGTTGTTTCTTTGTAATGCCTTCCTTGTCCCCTCTGATTGTAAATGGTTAAATTAAACATGTGTTAATGTGGTATGTGTCTTGCAATGTTTTGATTTATCATGCCCAGTATTCATACATGTGTCATAGTGATTGTTGTCAAAGCATGGCTGTGAAATTAGTTCAGAGTCAATATGTTTTATTAATGAAAGAGCTTTAAATGCAAACACCTTAAAGTTGTGCGTTAATGTGGTGACTGTCAATTTCTTATTCAACATCAGTAGGAGTTGTATAGGCATACAACGTTTACATATTATGCCAAGTTACTTGGTTAAGGGACAGTGAAGGGTTTTTGCATGATGTAGTCTACTATAAACTGATGAGCTAACTGCATGTTTGCATGCGAGCTTTTCTAAAATAGCCAAAAGATGGATACCTTTGCCTTGGTTAATGGTACTGATGTACATGGCATGAAAGCTCAGAAGTAGAAAGTCTGTTCTTCGTTACCACATTACAACACTTGGGCTTTTCAGCTACAAATTCATGTTTGTTTTTCATTCATTTAACTCTTTAGTATTTCTGGCTAGAAAATTAAGGAGTATCATACAGTAATATTGCATTTAATTTAAAAGTAAGTGTACATACATGTAGAAACGTCACAGGAATGAAAAGGCACTTAATGACTGACAAATAAAATGAAGACATCCATAAATGAGAAGTAATATTACATTAATAATCATTACAGTCAGTGATTAACATGGCATATTCCAAAGCAGATTTATACAGAGCATCATATTTACAAAAGGTTCTGAAACAGTATGTGTTATCAATGGTGCACATGCTTTCCTTACGAAAGGAAATAATTATTCTCATGCACTTGATAGCCTACCATTGGCTAACTTTGCACACCTGTGTAAAACAGAGTAACAAGAGTATTTTGTTTCTATATGGATTCTGAACACATGCCTTACATGTGTGTCTCAAATACTGCAAAGAAAATTATATTAAAATACTCTAACTCAATTCCACTTTACATACAACAACAAAGCTTACTAGCCCTAACCTGATGTTGAAGATCCAAGACAAAAAAACAACAACACAGTTTTAGGGATAGCTTTGAGGAATGACGGGTGTATCACTCGATTCTACAGACTACTTATGCAACTGTGCCAGTATGCTTTTTAAAGGCAGCTACCATGTGAAAAGTCCACACCTCTTAATTTAACTAAATTAACAAAAAATAGTTTGTTTACCAAAAAGTAGGTAAGCCTGGTAATTCCCTGTCAAACTATTATCACAGTCAATGATGAAGGCATGTTACGTAAACCGTTATGAGAGGGTCAGACAAGGACACTACTGTAACTGAACGTCAGGCCTCTAGGAGGCACACTGACACTTCCTGTCCCACTGAGAAAGAACTGTATTGTAAATAAAATTTTAGCAGTAAGTGTTAGCTGTGGCTGGAATAAACGAAAAGTTAGCACCAGGATCCACGGTTGCTATATTATTTATCTCCCTTTAAAGACATATTTAACTCAGGCTAGAAACATTTGATCTTGATGAAACACTGACTCAAAATGTACCAGGGAGGTGAGGTTCAGCTGCAAAATCTCACTACTGTAATTTAGTATTAGAGGAGTGTTAAAAATCAGTGTAAACACACATTTTCATTGCATAATGTTGAGATATACAACAAACTGTGACACATCTGTAAGCCTTTGTTTTTCTGAATGTAATGCATCCCATTCAGCTTCAAGGTGATACTGAACATAACAGATTCATCATTCAGGAAAAAGCAGCAAACATTTGTTTCAAGTCAGCATCATGCACACATGTTCCTATAGAATAGCAAAACATTAGTTGTTGATCTTTTAATCCAAGTCAGACTGTAAAAACAGCATCTTTTAACCAACCCCACAGTTTAGTAAGCCACAAGCTCACCCCCAGGTCTGATAAATATTGTATTTCAGGTGTGAGCATCTTTTTACAAAGTGTCATGAATTGTGGATCAATATTTGTCTTCATGTTGTACCCCAGGATGGAAGACTCTCCAACTGGCTGCCAAGGCAGGAAACGTCTGTCATGAATTTTTTGGGCTTCAACTGCACGTTCGTCCTCGATGCAGATGGTCTTCATCTCAGCATTTCTTCTCCTCAGTTCTTTCACTTCTTGTTTCATTCTCTCTCTTCCGAATGCATCAACTCTGGCCCAGAAAGTAGCATTAAAGTGCTGATAGAGTCTCCAGTCAGCCCCATTCCACTGCAAGGCTTTGGCTCTCAACTCAGGGGTCAGTCGAGACACAGATGAGCTCTTGCGAGCGTTGAGCTTAAAATACAGGATGTCCTCCATGCTCCAACAGAAAGTCTCCTTGAGCAAAATGAGGGACTCCTCAAAGTATTCTGCAATGAGAACCAGATGGAAATGTTTCGATAAGTTGTGAATGTTCCTCATTACACGTGGATCGTCAGCCTCCAGGTTGTTATCAAAACCAAAGTCGAAAAAGAGCAGATTTTTAAGATAGAAGGAGTTGAAAGCATTTGGGCTGTAGAAGGTCTGAGGTCGGTTTAGAAACTCTGCCAGTTTGTTCTCTCCGTCGATGCCCCACGTGAGAGGAACCGCTCGGTGATAATAGTGGAAGGACGACTCAAAGAGCTCCACTGGGTCACGTAAGATGGTGATGTATGCGGCGTCCGGAGGGAGGAGCTTGGCTACTTCTTGATGGTCGAAGCGCATGTGGTTACAGACGATGTTGAAACAGTCTCCCGGCCTGTAGTCCTTTACCTGGGAGCACAGGAAAGGCGATGGGTAGAAAAAGTCGTTGCGTCCATCGGGGAAGGCGAATTTAAGCTTGTGCTTCTCTCCAAATCTGAAGAGGATGTTGAGTATGGTGCTACTGGCAGTCTTATGGGTTTTCATGAACATTATGTTCACTGTGGGGGAGCACTCTGCTACCCGCGATTTTGTGCTTCGGGTTGGCTTGGTCACATTTTTCTTTGATAATTTTGCAGGACACGTATCCTCTTGGGAGGTACTATAAAAAAGCACATTGATAAATAAATAGATAAACTGACTTAGAGTAATAAATAATGCTTTCCCTTTAAATTCTTACCTTATCTTTACTTGGGTGGGGCTCTTCAAGCAGTACATCACCAGAATGATGTTGGTCAATAAAACCCAGAGAATGACCCTTCGTATTACAAGTGTGCATCTGTTTCCTTTGATGCCAGGCATAATTCAAAACTCAAGCAGGAACCTGAAGTTGAAATTAGAGAGCATACATGGACAGAGGAAAACATCACAGGATGAAAGAGCAATAAGGCTCTCGCCCGTTCGAAACGCACCTTGCTGAATTTTGCTGAACCGCTGTGTTCTCGCACAGCTAATGAGCAGCTACATGAAACTCACAAACAGTTGTAATGCCTCGCGGCAATTATTACACAGAGCCCAACTAATTACCCCCTTATCTCACCAGCACAGTCTAGTAACGATCATGTATGCACGAAAAAGGTCTGAGGTCCCAGGTCTGATCTGTTTTTAATTAAAGGCAACCTGGTATTTATCACAGCTAACAGGAAGAGGTTAAAATAATATGATTATAATGGTCTGGAGAATAAGACAGGGGAGATAAAGAAGAGATAACAGATAAGCGGAAAAAGTGCTGCATCATACTTTCTGTCAAATAAAACACAGAGCCCCCATGTTTATACTAGAAACATGTTGATGGTGTTTAAACTGTCTTTGCAACAAAGCAGGAAAAAAAAGTAGAGACTCGCTGACATTAAAACAGAGTTAAGGCGCGAGCGTTTTGAAGCAGCACAAAGATCACAAAAATGGTCAGTGTTTCAAAACAGGTTTGTTCTGTTCACTCTGGACAGATGCTCCTGCTCGATAAAAGAATAATTTCAGACAGACTCAGGTTGGTGGTGTCACGAGAAAAGGTGTGTCCCTTCGCATGCAAAGTCGGACTTCTTGCCTTTTTAAAAAAGATATTTACTTTCTAAAGCTTAAAGCAATGGAGTGAATCACCAAAGACAGTCAAATAACATTCCAAACATGTACAAAAAATAATATAAGATCAATAAATTAGAAAGTACTAAAAGGCCACAAGTTGTATCAAGTGCTTAAGAGTGCCACGCATTACATCTCAAACTAGAGCTATGAGAAATTAGCCAGGTGAGTCACTCATCTGTCTAGACAAGCAAGAAATGTTTCCCAGATGATCAAGAATGATTTAATTGAGATGTTTCTCGAGAACCTGAAATCATTAAGTCGGTCACTCTGGACAAAAGGAAGAGTGGGTCATTTCCATTCCTTCAAAATGAGTCTATAGTCAACAAACATCCTGAATCCTTATCTTTCACGTCCATCAGTCTAGTCCATTAGTTACACTTGATGAGAATAGTGAAATGTATACAACACGTCTTAGCTTGAAATAACAGTTATGTAAGCCTCTTATTCTATTCATCAAAGCAGGGCAGAATAACAATGAAAGAGGAATCCAACAAGCGTGGAGGAAATTCGAGTGAAAAGCTTTGTTTACCTGCAGATGACAGGGCTGAAGATCTGTGAGGTGAGAGAAAACCTTTTGCCGCTCAGCACGCCGTGCACGCCCCCTGAAGTCATGTCTCTTATGTGAGGACTAAAAGAAGTCAGGCGCTTTCTCCTCCCACCGGGAATGCATTGGCTTGTTAAGAAGGCTACTGTTGAATAGCACACCCCTTTATTTGTACTGAGTATATTTAAACACGTGGGATGTGTTAAATTGGACGTGCTGTGTCAAAAAAAAGTATTTTGGTTTACTTAAATGTGTGAACTAAGAAGAACCAATAAAATCAACCTCCTGCTATGGACCCCCCACCATGTAAGTATTACCTCTATCTGGCTACATTTGACAGCTTGCATCTCGCAGCCAGCAGCAGATCACAGATAACACCAATGGTTCATGTGCTGATGAACATCTGTTTAGATTGTTTATGAGAACATGCTGGTCGGGTCATAAGACAACACTCATAGTTTTGTTTTATCACAGACTCTAATCACAGATCTTTGTTGTTACATTGTTCTTTCACCCAGGAAGATAGCACTGTGTCTGGATATCTTTCCAAACCTTGCTCAAAACAACATTTCGATATGGAGGAACACACATCTTTCTGTCATATGGTTTGAATGTCGACAAATATTGTTTTATACCTCAAAATTACAGATTGTTCTCTGTTTTTCAATTTAAATGGTTAAATGTTTGTTTTATGCCTCCAAGTGTATTATTTTTGCTGCTGTCACGTAGTAAGCCTTTTACTGCTGGTTGAATAAGGATGAAATAAAATCATTTTTAAAAAATCCCTCTCACCTCCTTGCATAAGAACATTTGGTATTCATAACTTAATTTTTAGAAGTGTGACTAAAACATATGGCTCTATGTCTCCGCAGACCCCACCCCGCTGTGTGTTGTGTTGTTTTTGCTTTATTCTCCAGACACCTGGGCGCAGGTGCTGCCTCAG
>JAOXYL010000042.1:15477145-15493279 GCA_028564955.1 Terapon puta | reverse complement strand
TTTTCATCCCTATCTTGAAAATGAGGCCTACAATCTATAGAAACCAAATACAGCTCAAACTGGTTTGAATTACCTCACTGAAATGCTGATCGATGTTTAAGTAAATACACATGGGGGCCAAATAAAGGGAAAAACCTGAATGAATGAGCAGACCAGCACCACAGTAGTGGTGGATGTGTTCAGAGGGCACACGGGGTCGCAGACTTGTTAATGAGTAAAGAAATGACGCAAATCATTTGTAACAGCCTTCGTCACCAGATGTTGACACAACTGAATGAGAATCAAGAAGGTTGTGATTATATATCAGTGTCTACCCAAGTAAGCTTGTTTTTTTTTTTTTTTTTTTTTTTTTTTTTAAAGCATTTCTCTACATGATGTTCATTTTTCCTTTTAGTATTTTACAATAACTGTATGTTAAGATTGTTGGACATTCATTACTTGTGTTTTTAAGCTTTCAGGCTTGGATCCAAAGGCCTTTTCCATTTTTTTGAACTCATCATTTACTACTATCACGGCTGCACCCCTGGTTTAGAGTTTTATTTTTGTCTAAATTAAGGAATTGGAGGCGGATGGACAAAGTTGTGGATTGGAGCTAGGATTAGGATAAGGACACCCCCTTCTGCAGCTATTTATCAAAGCAAGAAGTGATCTTAAAGTCTGCAGGTGCCCCTCCCATTCTGTGTCAGCAGCGCCGCTTTACCCAACCGCCATGTCGGACGGCCGGATCTATGTGGGGAATCTTCCTGTGGACGTCCAGGAGAGAGACATTGAGGATCTCTTCTACAAATATGGAAAAATCCGTGACATTGAACTGAAGAACAATAGAGGCACTATCCCATTTGCCTTCGTCCGTTTCGAAGACCCACGGTGAGTTTTAGGGATGGTCTTTCGCAAGTCGAATCACACTGCTCCTTGTTGGATACCTTAAGTTTTGTGGTGTAATATCGTCTCCGGTGACTGACAACAGGGGACGGATGGAGACGGCGTTTCCAGGTCTATGTCCGCTAATGAAACAGGCGTTCTTTGGTAAGGAGTTCTTTGCTCTCTTCTCTTAGGGACGCAGACGATGCCGTTTATGGAAGGAATGGATATGGATATGGAGACTCCAAGCTGCGTGTGGAGTATCCTCGGTCCTCTGGTTCTAAATTTGGTGGTATGGGAGGAGGAGGTGGTGGTGGTGGTGGAGGAGGAGGAGGACCTAGGGGAAGATTTGGACCCCCAACTCGAAGATCTGAATTCCGGGTCTTAGTGACTGGTAGGTGGACGCCATGAGTCATAACCAGTTAGTATTTTTCTCTTTTCGCGTCAACCTGGAGGTCAAGGGGATTGGTAGGATGGTGGACATAAGAGTCGTAGGCAGATATGTCTCTCTTTCTCTCTCATGGCGGATTGGAGGACAAAGGGGACTAGTAGAGGACGTCATGAGTCGTAGGCAGATATCTCTCTTTCTCTCTCATGGCGGATTGGAGGACAAAGGGGACTAGTAGAGGACCTCATGAGTCGTAGACAGATTTGTTTCGCTCTCTCTCTCTCATGGCGGACTGGAGGTCAAGGGGACTAAATGGATGAGGTCAAGTCAGCTCCTTAAGTCATGAAAAACAAAACAGTAAACTGAAACCGATTGCGTTGGCCACATAATCCCAAACACCGACTATAGTGACCGGTAGGTGTAATTTTGTCATTGTATGTCATTGATATTTATTGTGTGCTACATTTATCTCATGTTTATACAAGCATGTTTATCTAAGATGTTAGAATTAGACTGCTTATCTAAGACCAACCCCCTTTAAAGTCTAAAGTTTATATAGTTACTTGACTTAACCGGTCATAGTAGAGCAAATTTCTGGAAGTAAAACAAACTGAGGTTCTTGTCTGAAATTGACATATTATTCTTGAGGTGGATGTCCATTTGGGCATTTCCACTTCTGGGATTTGCTTTAAAGTTAAACCATCAGTGCTCACAGTGAATAATTGTAAGAGAGGAATAAAGTATTGCATTTGGAAACAGCTACTTTTATATGTTGCAGTTAATCTTCCTGTAATGGTAATTACAAAACAAGGTCAAACTTTGTGAGACATGATTATGGAGTATTGCATTCATGAAGTTGAGAGGTACATTAGGTTTCAGTGTCCTTTTTATATTCACAACTGAGACAACTATGTGCTGAATAATTTAGCTACCCTTTCAAAGAAAACTTTCAGATAGAAATTTACAGTGAGAAAAAAAGCTCTTCTAACTTCTCGAACTATTTACATTTAAGTTTTTTTTATTTCAGTAGCACTTCTATCTTCATAAAGATACCATAGACCAACTAATTTAGTTGTTTACCACAAAGGCTTTACAGTATGATACAGTGATTTTAGGTTTAAAGTACCAAGTAATGTGAGGCAAGATAGAACATTCGTCCCCATCATGTTTGTTGTTTGCTCACTCCAGGGTTACCACCAACTGGGAGCTGGCAGGATCTGAAGGATCATATGCGCGAAGCAGGAGACGTTTGCTTTGCCGACGTGCAGCGTGACGGAGAAGGCGTGGTCGAATTTCTCCGTCGAGATGACATGGAGTACGCATTGCGCAGACTGGATCGGACTGAGTTTCGCTCTCACCAGGTGGGTTCCTGCACTGTGATTTGATAGTACCTTTTCGTATCGTTGAAGAAATAATCATCATCATGTATTTATTTTCCTTTTTTCAGGGTGAAACTGCATACATCCGTGTCTACGAGGAGAGTGGCACCCCTAACTGGGGTCGGTCGCGTTCCCGCTCCAGGTCCAGAGGTCGCTATTCACCTCCCTACAGAGGATCTCCCCCTCCACGCTACCAGTCACCTCCACGCCATGCTATGTCACGCCGTAGTCCTCCCCCAAGGAGGCACCCTCCACAGCACCATAGCCCTCCGCCCCGTCATTACCGGTAGAGAGGTCCATCATTTATGGAGGAATTGAGGAAAAAGTTTTGTAATTCTACTTTTATTTTATTTTTTTTAACCCAGGCCTCCTCGTAGGAACCATCATTGTTACTTCTTGCTACATACATTCCATGATCAGGATTGCCTGAACACCCTGCTCCTCCCCACAGCCTTAAAAATTTGTTTTGCGTTGTTCCTTAAACACCCATATGTGTTATCTGGAAGTGGGATTGTTGTTTTTGTTCTTTTGTGATCCAGGTAAATGTATTTGATCATCGTATCACATATTGGAGGTTTCTTTCATAAAGAAATCCTGGGCTGTTTTGTTAAACCTTGCTAGGAACCAGTACAAACACAAACACACACACACACACACATAATGTTGTCTGAAACATGACATAATCCTGCAGCCATCGGGCTACTGGTCATTCTGCTTCTTAAATTCTTGACAAAATGTCCTTTTTTTGTGTATTACTTTTTTGTAGCTTTAAGTATGAAGAATTGTTTGCCAATCTAAGAACCTGTGAAGCTGATCAATATCCTCCGATTCAAAACGTCAAATTAGTGAGCCTTTTAGAGTAGTGACACATGTTGACTGTGAGCCTCGCCTTTTTTAATGTATGAACCTCTGACCGAGGTGGCCTGTAGGTGGACTATAATTTGTATGCATCTCTAATGTTGTTTTTTTCTTTACCAATAAAATGCAAAATTTTATTGTGACTGTTTCATTCCTTGTCCTAAAATGTTTTTAATAGAGAATTGCAATGCTCACTGAAGATTTAAGCAGATACCTTACTGGTATGTGATGTGGAACGAATGCTCAGTGTTTCTGGCTCTGTTCCATAAAACTACATTTTAAAGACAATTCATGTGTGATTTTCTACCACATGCATGAATCTCTGACTGCCTCATTTCAAAAAGCCATTTCCAGGTGCAAAACAAAGATTATTCTGTAACTTGAGACCAGTCTGTCCACTATCAATTAATAATTTCCATGTGGTTGTTTGCATATCAATTGGACTGTAGAAAAGCACAAGCTGATATGCACCAATATTAAATTATCTACAACTGTGACATCATACATGCAGCATGTCAAAATGTCCTCAAAAATGTCTATATATTCTAAAATAACCGAAGATGTGATTGTTGCTTTACATGACATTGTACATTACATGAGCAGTAAGCTGTTCCATCTCGCACACTGAAGCTCTGTAAACCTGCCATATAACCTGAAATGTGACCTATTCCAGCTTGATCTCAGATACTGTATTGTGTGGTTGAATTGTAATTCCACTGAAACCACATGAAGGAGGGATCTCGTCATGAATGGAGAGGAGGAACAAATAACTACATGTAGGTGTGTATGTGTTGTTTTTATGGTGACTTAAGAGAAACTGAGCCCATCCCTAAAGGGCCAGGTGCAGGACAAGATGACAAACCTGCCTGGTTTGTTCAAACTACAGAAACTATCTGGTCTTTTATCTTGGTTTCTTGTTGAACTCGTGTGTATGTCCAATCTCTTTATTCTTAGATAGAATTTCACATGAATGGTTTGAAAGCAATACACACAAGGCACAAAGACTGCAAAATATAATATTTTTAATACGCAATAAATTAATTATACCAGGTGACAATTTGAGAAGACAGAAAAAAATAAAAATATATTTATTTCCAATGGCATAATTACTTTTTTAACCTTTCAGATAATCAGATAAAGTCCATATACAGACGCAATATTGCATTTAATAAATATGTACTAGCTTAGTTATGCAATAGGTCAGTTTCTTTTGAACACATTGTATACAGTAAATCTTCTGACAACAAACACGGCAATACACAAACAGCAATACTCAGGCATCTTTTAGAAGATCATGAAGAGACACATTAGCGGTGATATCAAAACACTGCAATTTAAGCCACAGTGGACCAAACGTGTGTGTGTTTTGGCTGTGTCGCAACTGTGAGTGGCACCAATAAATCATATCTTCTGACATACTTATGCTGGCTTCTGATGTCGATAGGTTTGTATTTTTCGGATATCCAGCTAATGCGTTGCCATTAAATGTTTAGTTTAAGCTGAGTAAATAAAACTCAATTCACCTTCACTGTGCTGGGCTAGCTGCAGAAGATCCAGTAGTGTATATCTCAAAATTTACACAGGCAAAACTGAGATGGTCTGCACGGCTACATACCACTGACGAGCTACAGCTGAACCGACATCTTCAAACGTAATAAGCTGACCACCTGGTGCTTGCTAGACTGTGAAAACCTGGTGATGAAATGTACGAGCAGCTGAGGGCCTGACCGTCTGAGCAGCACTGTGGTACTCGCAGGAGTTCATGTGTTCACTCAAGCTAAGAGGTGTGCAGTCGTAAATCTGGGGGGAGAGAAACGGGTTGACACTTCTTTCACGTGAATAAATGATGGGGTTACTTCCTGGGCGCACACTGGTTTAACATGAAGTCATGATTTAGGAGAGGAGAGTGGGACGAGCCAAATTTCCTTTATGGGGAATCAGGTCAGAGATGAGTTGGGAAGTACACGGTATGAGTATAAGAAGAAAAGGCGGACGCTGGGTATGCAAACTATGTGCAATCACGCGGCGCTGCACCGAGTTCACAGGTTCGGTCAGGATATCCTGCAAGCTTGTGTGCAACACAGGCAGGTCGAGGACCATCAAAGCCTCACAATGGCTGTTGAGAAGCGAACCACACATGCTACTTGGACACAACTTAACGCGGACCAGCCCCTGCTGGATCAGCACCAATACCTCTAACGCTTACGGAACCAAATCATCTAATGCTGCCGGATAATATTACTAAAAAACAAAATTCAAGTGCATCACGTTTGATCATGGAGGCTACAACTTCACCAAAAGTAAAGATAGTAATACTGAAAATATATTCAAACGCACCACGAGATGAATGGTAGGTACAACTGGGCAAAATTAACCATGTAGAATAACAATACAGTGAAGGATTTGGTTGCTGTATCCCTGAAAAAATAGTTCAATTTAAGGCAAAATAAATAACATCCTGAAGCAGTTTCAACAAGGGCACATTCACTAGGTGAACAATAACACTTGAAAAAGAAATGTACTGGCATCTCCTGAATATAGAGAGGAGCGACTGGAAAGAAGTTGTTACACAACTACCTTGGAATAATGAGCAGTTTTGACGACCAGTTATCTTTTCAGTACTCACCAATCACTGCCTTTCCTTAACATTTATTCCTTTTCCGTCCTGAATGCATTACTATTACGCGGCCGTGTAGTAGGATCTTTAAACTATTTAGCACAAAACAAAAAAAACGTGGGAGCAGCAGCAGAACGGAGGCGTCCTTCATCACTTGTTTTCTATGAGGGTTTGCACTTTGTGGACCAGGTCTCGGGCCATCATCAGGACCTGCGGGACGTTGTGTCGCTCCGCCATTTCTGAGAGAGTAAGAAATATATTCAGTGGTAGTTTAAAATAATAGTCTTAACTTTTTTCCTTAATAGAAACGAAAAGAAATGTTAACACGAACACATGTTTAAATTTCTTGTTAAAGGTCATGTGGGGATGTCAATTTAGCAGCATTCACATTGCTCTTAACTCGTCTTACCATTGAAGAACTTGATGATATCTGTGAAGTCCATGTTGTTTTCTAGGATGATGTCTCTGTACATCTCCACAAGCGCCAGAGAAATGAAGAGCACAAAGTGCTCAGACGACGTGTGCTTGGCCGCCCAGATTGTTTCCCACACGGAGAACACATCATCATACACCATTTCTGTGCGGAAAAACGAGAGAAAAATCAGATTATAGTCAGTATGACATATATACAAAACACTGTGCTATGCTACGGACGGGCAATTCATGAAAATATCACAATGCCTGCGTCACCTCTTTTGAAGTCGAGCAGGAACCAGCGATAACAGAAGTAAAAGTGAGTGTAGTCTCCGTTCTGCTGCATCAGTTCAAACAGCTCAGAGTCCAGGATCTGTCAGTATAAGAAGTGTCATCATTACACTTCAGCTTTTGCGCGTATGTCTGCATTACAAATGTATGCCACTGCGTGTTTGTGCGCATACCTGTATGAGAGAGCGCATGTTGGCAAAGTGAGAGTCCATGGCACCCCCGTGAGGAAAGTTCTGGTTCATCCTCTTCATCAGTTCAGTGAAGCAGCTAAACGCCATGACCTCTGGAGAGCACACACACACATTTAGTTGTTTATTTATGTGCATGTAGACAAAGTCTGCGCTGACAGATTCACTGACCGTCATCCAGAATAACCAGCAGGGGGGCCAGTAGATCACACATGCCCTGGACGTATCCTGTGTCCAGATGCTGCCACACGTAACTACAAAGGCAGATTTTTTTCAGATTTTTTTTTGTGTTGAGACAAACATCAGAAATATGTATATGCATAAGGGGCACATTTACCTGCACATGATGTTACGTAGCTTGTCCAAGTTCTCAGGAGTGAAGTACCAATATGTTCTGTCACAGCGCCTGACATCTTTGTCGATGCGATGTAAATTGATCAGGTACATGTCCAGGGTTTCTTTCTACAAAAGTAACAGTGATTTCTGTTAGTGCGTGCTTATGCTCAGAGGAAAAGCATGCTTGTGTGTCATGTGCAATGCTCACGGAGTAGGTTTGTTCCTCTGAGGATTCATCGAGTTTGGTGTCGCCTCCCACCTCTGCAGAATCTGGTTCGGCGAGCGCGTTTTCCATTTCGGGCTCCTCTTCAGAGAGGCCCAGATCAGTGCCCTCAGGACTGGTGTTACAGGCCGTGTCCAGATGGTGATCTAGGGCGAGTTCCACCGACGCCATTTTCTCTCTCTGCGCAAAGGAGACAGGCGGCGCAGCGAGGCCCACCAAAGGCCTGGCCCTGATGGTCTCGGAGGTCACACATGTTATCCCTGCAGGAATGTCCTCCATTTCCAGGGCGGAGGGAGAGTCATCCGAATCCGCCGTGTCTGGGGACTGCCTGGACGATAATGAAAGGCTGCCCCTCGACGCTGACTGAAGAGCGTTCAGCACTTGTCTGACGGGAGAATTTGAACCAGGTTTCTCAAACGGAAGTTCTGCAGCTTTTTTCATTTCAGCCGAGTCAGCTGATTCTGTAACGCTGCCTTTTCTCATTTGTGATTGTTCAGATGTTGTTTCAGGGTTTTCAGAAGTCTCTGGCTTCTTGTCACTTAGTGGATCAGTGTCTTTTTCGGCTGTAGGAGGACACGATGGCTCCGCTTCCGGGTCCTTGCTCTTGTGTGCTTGAAAAGTCAAGGTCTGCCCCAGTGGGGGTGCTTGGAAGTACTCATTGTGAATCTCTTTTTCTAGCTTAAGAACGTTAGTCTTCTCAGGAACACATCTTAAATTCATATTTGTGTCTACTGCTTTTAAGTCTTCGGATTGCTCGTTTGTCGTTATGTCTTTTTTCTCTTCTGCAGGTTTTTCTTCAGATTCAGTCTTTTGTGATGTGCTGATTCCATCGTCCTTACCCACCTCGCTTTCCGACACTGTCTCCCTCTTTGTCTCTGAATCCGTGTCCTTGGCTACTGGTTCCACTTCATCCTCCCCTCCAAGCTGTGATCCACTTGTGGTTTTCTCGTCTGACACTTCTGACGCTTCCGCTGGCAGCTGAGCAGTTGTGGATTCAACAGCTGAATCAGTTGCAGAGAGGGTGTTTTCTGAACCCAGATGCTGATTTGATGGACCTGGAGAGGAGGGAAGTTGTGGGGCGTCTGCAGTGGCATTTGTGATGTCCTTCAGTGGGCTGCTGTGCTGTGCGTCTCCATCCTCGGTCCTGGGCTCAGTCTCAATCTGATCCACGGCCTCAACCGATCCGAATACCTGACAACCGAAGGAAAGTGGTTAATGTGCTGTAGTTTCCTGTAGCAACGCAATGGACGAATGTTGAAGGGATACACCAGTGGTTTTGCATGTGTTTGCCCATTAGACACAGATATACTTTAAATTACTATTCCAGGACATGCTGTTGAATTCCTGGATTGGTTTCCAAACTTTCAGACAGCCTTTGGCTTCCATTTATTTCATTATTGTATGAAAGTCTCTTTTTTATTAGATTTCAAATATGAATTAGATGTAATCCATTTCAATACCACCTGCAGGTCAAAGCTTTTACCTATCCTGAGAAATATCTCAAGAGCTACTTGATGAATTAGCAGAAGGTTACAGTTCCTAGACGATCCATCCTAATGATCTTGGTGATCCCCTGAGTTTTATTTTAGTGCCATTATGAAAAATGTGAATTTTCCCAATGAGGGATGAATAAAGGCTTCTCTTCTCTTCTTTTTCTTAACATTTGCAATTCCTAAAATTATTACATGTATCGCCACAAAACTTGCGACATACAGTACATGCATGTTCGCCTTGGGATGTATAGTCATGCCTCAGACTTTCTATCTAAGCCATTATCCAGCCAAACATTTCACTCACAGCTATTTTTACCAAATAACTTAAAACTTATAGCCGTACAGTGTCCAAGAGCCACTGGCATATCTGTAGACTCTTAGTCTTGTTAATGTAAGAAACAAATAGACTCACATTAGTTTTTCCACATTGTCTTTTTTCCTCATTGGGCTTGCTCTGGGACCAGGGTAACTAATTTCGTTCCATCCCATGTTTAACATGTGTTGAAATGATAATAAAGAATTCTTGAATCCTTGTCTATGTCTGTCTGAAATGAATCAGGCACCACAATACTTGGCCAATAATAGAACTGCGACAAAACATTTACTACGATTACTTCCTTTTCCAGAGAGTTGATTGTAATGACAGGTAGGAAATCAGTTGAAAAAGACATGGTGAGCTTTGGAAACTGGCGGACATTGTAAAGAATATATGAGTTGTAATAAGTTGGCTTACACTTGACATGACAAAAACACTGTTGTGACTTTTTACAAGAGATCAGAGTTGTTTGTTGCTGTTCACCTGTGCACTGCTGCTGGAATCGCTCTGTGAGTGGGCATTGTGTTGATCTGAGCTGCTACTGAGAGATGACTGGAGCGGGGAAGAGCGTCACACAAGAGAGAAGAAAAAAGCAGAAATGTCAGTCAGCTTGCTCCGTCGTTTCCCTGTAACACAGTAAAATAGTTCCCTTTCATGTTTTGTCTGTTGTGAAAGTGGTTGCATAACGCGGCACATTTTAATGCCAAAAGGTCAGACTTGCATCTGTACTGATGGTGGAGTCCCGCTGCACCGGTCCTCTTTCCACGCTGGCTCCGGACGAACATCTGGCGAGGGCCTCGGCGTGTTTCTCTCTCTCCCTCTGACGAACGATGGCCTCACACCCCTGCCACTCCTTCATGGTCTGCTCGTACGTGGTCCGCATCTGCTCGTCGATCTGAAACATAAACCCTGTGTAAGCAAAGACTGTAAGATGCCCCGTGGTGAATATGTGAACCTTACCCTCTTTGAATTGCACAGTTTGACAGAAGCGTGTCGAAATACCTCTTGGCGGCTTTTCTCAGTCATGGTGAACTGATAGTGTCCCAGCAGGAAGGGCCAGACCTCTTTGCGCAGAGATGGAGCCACGCCACCAAAATACACAAGCCTGTGTATCTCTTTTTCCTCATAGGCCTGAAGAAGATTAAGTATGATGTTGAAGCCACACGCTACTTTAAAGAGCCATTTTGATACTGTGATGAACTAAAACTAACAAATATGTTACAGGCTGATGTTTCTGTGTGAGGCTTACGGAGCTGTCCTTCAGGAACCTGCCCCAGACCTCCACAGTGAGGCCTCCCCGGGCATCAGCGGGCGCATCAGGGTCAACTATAGTGGTGTTGACCAGAGCGGAGAGGTGGGTGCGAACTGTGGACAGATGACGGCAGTATGCGAGCCCTGCAGAGGGAGGGAAAGTTTCTATTTATAACGAAGTGAATGAATTCATTTCCCAGTTAATCAAAGTTAACTCACAGTTGTTTGTACTCACATCCATAAAAAGCACGGGAGATTATCTGGTATTTCATGGTGTCACACAGGAGCTTTAAGGGAGCCCTGTTAGGAAAAGAAAAAAAAGTGAATTTAGTCAAGTGGATCTCAGTGGACTCTGAGTCTATCCTTTTGGAAATGCTTACCTTTCCTGATTACAGCCATTGGGCAGAGAGCCATCAGAGGAGCCGTTCTGTGAGCAGGAGGAACAAGAGGATTTTCTGGGCGTCGGCTGCCACATGTTCACACCCTGGTCCATCAGTTCCAGGGCCACTGCACAGCAATAATATCCCTTATCATTACCAATGCTGCTGTCATCATGATAATCATTTCAACTGAAAACCAGGTGAAATATCAAATCAAGTGGGAAGATGGAGAGATGGAGATGTGGCAAACAAATGACTTCTTATTGTCGATGGGACTATAATGTGAAATGGACACGCAGGCACTGAACGAGCAGGACAAAGATATGAAATATAGCCGTTAGAGGAAATTAATTAGAAAGATGCATACTGAATATATGCCTAGGGGGAAACAAATTTATCTCCATTGAAATTGTCTAATCTGTAAATCAGTATTAAGAGAGCACTGTAATCGTAGATGTGATCTTTGATGATGCTTTATTTGATTAGCTCTGGAAGGCAGAGCAGGAAGATTAAAGACACTTACTGAACTCCATCTGATTGCCAGGAAAGAGGATCCGAAACACATAATCGGCTGCTTCATCATCCTCCTTATCTGATACTGAATCACAAGAGCCGTGCGGACTCCTCTTTCGCAATTTGGGGAAAACCTTTCCCTGTGAATGGAAAAGGCACTGAACTCATCTGTGGAATTTCTAAACAGTATATGAAGTAGAGGAGCTGTTAAAGCAGAGCATAGTTATAGGTGAACGTAGCGCTACTGCATCAATTATTGAAAATAAGAGGCTAAGTATTTTTGTTCTCGCTGACCTTTCCTCTCTGATTCCAGAGTGGCGGGTCCAGCTGTCCGTGAGGTAGCAGCCCGGTCTCAAGGCAGGTGAGGAACTGGAGGAGGTGGCCTCCTTTGGGGAAATGTAGAGGAGGCCTCTGAATCCCGTCCTGGCTCACCAAAACTACTGTCCCGCCGCTGTTCACTGGAGTAATTATCATAAAAAATAACAAGGTAAATAACGCTTAAAACTCCTTCTTTTGGTACTTAAAAAATTGATGGTGGGATTACCATACCTTGTTGATGACAGTGGAGATACACAATCTCCTCCAAACGAATTGTCATGGCATAATCCCAATAGACACTGAAGGAGAAGTAAATGAATATTAATCATCGAGTCAACTGTGTAAAAACAGGAGTGTATTCTTGTTAAATTGGATTCTATCTATCAAACCTTTTCTCAGAATCCAGCTCCCCCACGTTGCCGTTCATCAGCTGATTGGGCGTCCACTTCAGCGTCATGAGGTCTGCAGTTTGATGTAGAGAGAGGTAGCCTGGGATGGCTTCCATGTCATCTCTCTGCACACAAGGAAAATCTTTCCCATCACAACTTGTCTTGATTGCAATTCTATTTAGATAAACTGGGTGTAAATCGAAATTACGTCTCTTCATAATCCATCTTTGAAATCAGATGCTGGGATTTTATTATTGCATCAAAAAGGAAAGTTATACTGAAAAAGAAAATTGCGTACAGGCTGCACCAGGACGTTGTTCTTTCCGAAGAGAAGCGTGGCTCTGGAGTTTTGGTGGAGCGATTCGACGTAGTCCCTCACCCACATGAGAGGGCGGTCGTCCATGCTGCCGCTGGACTGTCTCTTCTGGATCTGATGCGGGTTGAGAAGACATCAGGAGTAATACACATCTGCCGTTACATGCAGTAGTTTATGGCTGATTATCAGATTAAAGTCAATCACATCATTTACTGTCTAACCAGGGCGGGCCTTCTGGAGGGTGAATCCTGCCGACAGTGGCCGCTGTGGATGCGATGCCGCTGTACAAGCTCGTCGGCAGATGGATCCGTCCAGAAATGGTCTGCGGTCTTAACTTTGGTGTACTCCAGAGCACAAGGGCCAACTATTAAAACACAATTAACATAAAGTTCCATAAATATTCAGATTTTTTTCGGACAAACTGATCATATAAAGTGAAAATTTACATGATAAGGCAAAAGGGTTCAACTATTCTCTTGTGGTCGGTTAATGCATTTTATAAATACCCAATAAAGATGCAAGAATTGGTCCATCCACAGCATCCATCAGCATGGCTTCTTTCTCATAGAAGGCACTGCAGGACACAATATTTTGACAATTTTTGAATACTTCAGGATTTTGAAACTCTCCCGTACGTCCTTTTTGCATGTCAACTTATATCAGAGCTGTCAGTGAGATCTGTAAATATAACCACACGATAAGCAGTGCTGAACAATGAAAACTGTCAAAACAAGTTGAGGGCCGCGATGATGATGTTATTCAGAGGGGGAGATAATCTTCTATTCACGATAGCTTATTATTGCGACAAATAATGTATAACTGTACCTGCTGTTCTCCACCAAGTACATGACGATCTTGTCCAGGAGCTTCTCCATCAGCGCCGTCCGGATCCACAGGTGTTTCAGCGCCTGGGGAGGGAGGTTTGCCAACTTGGACTGCCGACTGCGGTCATTACTCAGTGAGGAGTTGTTCTGCTTGCTGAAAAACAGAAAGGGGGCCTAACGGATGAGATGCCTGGATTTGCTGTTAGAATAGCAACACATATGCAGGATAAAATGAAGCATTGAGGGAGCGTTATCAAACATAAATGTAGAACACAAATGTTAAGAGACTAGAGGCATTTAATGATTTTATGTCACTGTCACTCTCTCAGGTGGAAGTTGGCATTTCACCTGTTTTCGATGAGCTGCTCCAGCTCCTGGACCTTGCGGCAGAGTTCCTCAGCAGGCGAAAAGCTTTTTGCTGCCTTCATAAAGAGTGCGGCGACCTTGTTACTGCACAGCAGGCCCGCTATACGACGCTTCAGCCCATGAAGCACGCAGGCCTCCACTACAGCTACACACACACAAACACACACACGCAAACACACACTCAGTTCAGTTCTATTCATCCTTTCGTTTTCCTTGAGGGTGAATCTTTCAGTTTGCCCCTGAGTTTTTGTTGCTCTCATATATCACACAATGTAATTTCCTCTACGCCTCGAGCCTTAATATTCATAACAGGTGAAAGGCAAGCGCAGGTGGCACAAGAAGAAACAGACTGAAATCTGCCCGACACGGTCCAGCGTTGCTAGGATATGAGGGATGTGAATCACACGCGCCTCACTCTTGGTTAGTATCAACACCTTTGAAGGGTGTTAGTTTACTTTAATACACATCCCTCCATCCACCTTGTTGAATATAAATAGACATGACTAATGGCATTAAGAAAATAAATTTGTTAGGATTTACAGTGCACGAACAGACTGTAAAGGACCATTTTGCAATGTGGCGATGAAGTCGTAGGAGGTGACGGCTTGACACAAGCTGATGTCAACCATCATTCTGCACTGTACATGTGAATGTGGTTGTAACCAATACTGTGACTTAGACTGTTTAATACAGAATGTCCAGTGCGATAACCTCCAAGATGAGATACAACAAGGCTAAACTATTTTTGCGAAACAAAAAGGGATGCACAAAGCAAAATTATGCCACAAAATCACTCCCTCTATTATTCATTTTAGTTTCTCCCTCTTAATATTCTTCTCTTCTGTAGCTTATGACACTTGATACGATTCTTGAGTTAACTTTAAATATTCACACTGACGGAAAGCGCATTGAGCCTTGGATTTCTGGAACATCCCGTTCAAAAAAGTGTGCTCAGTGTGCAAGGCAATCACAACAGGTTTAGCAAAAAAAAAAAAAAGAAAAACATTTACCACAGAAGGATATGATGTGGCTGCTGTCTGCGTGCACAAATTTCCTCGTAACTGCCTCCTCCATAATTTGTTTCACCTGCGAGACAAAGGTACAGGGTGAGAGAAAACTTAATCCGTCCGACACAGTTACATAAGGTGACGGGGAGTCAAAACAACGAGCGTGTAGCAGTGTAGTCCTGCAGCACACCCACAAGGAGAACATACGCACTAATTTATTCAACTGATTGTGTGTTTTCTTTTTAATTTTTGTAGATTCTGGAGGAATTTGTTTTTTAGGGCGGGTCTCTGGGGTCACAACATAAATGCACTGCACAGGTTTCAACCAGATAAGTACAATTACTTTCTTCTTATATCATTTAAGGGTTAGTGCCATAATGCAACTCTGTAGCATCTCTGTTACCTGACAGGTACATACACCCATCTTAATACCATGTTTATAACGCATGCTGTCTTTGATAAATTTGTCACCAAGCCAAACTGGATGACACAGGACTTAACAAAGCTCCTTCAGAGACACAGAAGACATTAGAAAAATCTTTTCAAAGAATCTGGGCTGCAATTGCCATGACCGGAAAACTGATTTTGATGAATAAAATTGGTGGATCGGCCCATTATGTTCATTTAGAATAAGCAGATAGACCTGCCTTTCCTTTCACTTTATAAAATGTCTTTTTTTTTTTTTTAACTGGCTTCTTGTCATCCTTTTTATCCACATAATCGGTGAATAAAATTCTTGAGGTTGACTTTTATTGAAATAGGTTTTGTTTGTTGGAACAATGCTTTTACTTACTTTAGCAAATTTACTTGCACGCCCTAACATTTTGGGAAAATGTCACATTCTTTTAAGTACTTATGTGTGCTGATAAGCAATTCAACATCAAACTGTGACAATGACTGGATTTAATGCGACCGGCTGTGCTGAGATAAGAGCGAGAGAACAGTGCACTGTAAAAGATGACATGTCTATAAATCACATAGAAGTCTGTGCAACATGAAAAGTCTGCTTTTTAATGAATATATCCACCTCAACTGAACAATTAAGCAGTAAAAAATCATTTTATTTTACGTATAAGCTGTGTTTTAAATCTATATATGACAAATTTGCCCCTCCTTGCTGCAGCATCTAGCACCAGAGCCTGTGCTTCGGAAGCAATGAGTCACAGGTGAGGGGGAGCACGGGCACGATAAGGCTGGAGGTACCCGGCTTTCTCGCTGATGAATAAAACATCCTGCTTCCTCTCCCAGGGGAGTCACGGACTCACTGAGCAGTTTGGTAGGGACTGTGGCGTGCTATCTCTCATTCCTGTGGAGATTAATATCCTAAATGGTACATTACTGTGTAATAAATCACCCATCTTAGATTGAATTAGTTTTTTTTCTTGTTGTTGTTGGTGATGTTTTTT
>JAOXYL010000042.1:15457048-15474556 GCA_028564955.1 Terapon puta | reverse complement strand
AGGAAGGAAGGAAGCAGACGAGGAGGCGGTGTGAGAGTCGGAATGGGACACCGCTTTGTTCAACAGTAGGGAGGGCAGACGAGCAGGGTCTAAAATCCTCATAAAAAAAAACAAAAAAACAAAAACCAAGAAGCAGCCAAGACGGGCCGTCTTTCCTCCTCCGTGTCCGGTTGTGTTGCGGCACATCCCTCACATTATTCGCCTCTCCTGTGGATTTCTATCGAGGGATGTCAAAGCGAGTCCGAAGCAGAGAGGTCTGCGCTGATTGCAGTGCTCCGGGTAGGATGTCAAAACGAGCTAGCCGCTTAGCAGCCGAGCTAACTAGCATTTACCACAACAATTAACGCGACAAACGGCCCGTGAGCGGTTATCAGTTAGCGGGGTGGCTAACTGCAATGGGTGTAAAATATGAAGAACCCTTCAAATAAGTCGTGTCTTAATGTTTTTGTGTGTCTGAACTTGTCTGAAACTCTTGGCTTGAATTGTCCTACATATTGGCTTCATAGCAGGGAGGCGTTGTGCTAGCTTCATCACTCCATGAATTAAGCCAAATTAGCTAGCTCACAATTGAACAATTTATCTTAAATTATTTTAAAAAAAGATGTAATATTGTCTCTCAGCATACTTGGTTGCATTTCTGGTTGTGATTCAGTATATGTCGAGGGGGGAAACCAACCTGGTGTTGGCATTTGTGGCGAAAACCCTCCCTTTAGCTTTAATTAATTCACAGAAAAATGCTAATTTTGAGGTTATCAGTCCTCTGAAGTCAGGCTGTGTGGGGTTAGCTAACATGTGCGTGTCGTTGCAGAGCCACGCTGGGCCTCTGTGAACAGGGGTGTGTTGATCTGCGATGAGTGCTGCAGCATCCACCGAGGTCTGGGGCGACACAGCTCCCAGGTCCGACATCTGACTCACTCCTCATGGCCATCCTCCCAGTTACAGGTGAGGAGAAAAAGGGGGGACAGATACTCCACATGTGCAACCAGTGAGTGTGCAATGGTGCACAAAATCCATGGTTCAGTGTGTGCTTCAGGTTTGGGGCTTATGACTGTTTGTTTTAGGAACATTTATCTGTCATTTATTTTGATAAATATAGATTTTAAATATAGACTTATTGGACATATTTCTCACTGTGCTGGCATATTGTCAGTAAGATAAAGGATGAACGAGCAAAGGCAAGAAAGGAATTATTTTTATGCTATAATTCAGTTGGAGGATTGTGTCTTTTCAGTGCGTATTTATATAATGAAGAAAAATGTACTTTACCCATTTAGTCATTTTTGTTAGAGAAAAACCAACCAGAAAATGCAATTGAAAAACGAGATGAGAAGTTTAAAATACACTTTGTTGTTTTTGTTTACTTTTTTAATTCTTTAAGATTTGATGAAACATTAACTAAAAGCTTAACATTTGATTGTGTGGCCCTGCATTTGGGCTGATGATATGTGAACTAAACTAAAACTACACAGAAGATACTAAAATATGAATGTCTTGTAGTTGTAGTTCTTTACAACATGTGCCATTCACCTCATTTGCTCGCACGTTGGCTTCCCTGGTAGGTGCCAGCCCGCTCATCAGCATTTAATCTAACAGAAAGATAACCTTCCAGTTAGCAGATGACCTTTTTCACAATGCGTCATGTTGTCAGCAAACACACATGAAGGCACATTTTATTGTGGTTCATTCCACCATATTCATTCCACCATATGATTAAATCCTGTATTCCCCACAAGTGGGTGTATCTGCAGGTATAAACTCTGTTATAACATTAGTTATTAACTTTAACATGGCCTGATTGCAGTTAAAGATCTGAATGCTGTTGGTTTCTGTATTGTCCTGCTTATTGCTGCTGTGTGTTGGGGCAGTACCGTAACACTAACAGACTCACAAAGGCTGGCTCTGTGCTTGGTCTCAGGCTGGAGCCTTTTGAGGCCGTGGTGGAGAGAAGAATGCTGAATATACTATTATCCATCATGGACGATGATCAGCACCCTCTCCATCACACAGTAGACAGACAGTGGAGTACCTTCTCTCGCAGGCTGCTCCAGATCTGCCATCGAGAGGACAGATACAAGAAATCTCTCCTGGCACATGCTATCACACTGTACAATAATAGCTGATCATAATAAATCATAATAAACAGTCTATAAGCACTTTATGTGTTTTTATGCACACTGTTCATTGCATCTTATCCGTTCAGTGCAATTCATATTTTATTTTGCGCTACAATCAATACTGCTTATTTATACATTTTCTTGTATTTTTTTATATAGCATTTTACATTGATTATCTATCTGGACTGCTGGGCAAATAGTAAACATAGACAGACTATTTTAACAGTCATTTTTAGAGTCGCAGGGTGTAGTGAACTGAATGTCCTGTACTAAATTGTACATTCTGGTACAGCAGAGGAAAGCTTTGCATGTGATGCAAAGGACTGAGGTAAACTGTGGTTTTATGTTTCAGATGGTCCAGACACTGTACGGCAATGGAGCCAATTCCATATGGGAGCACAGCCTCCTGGACCCTTCCTCTTCGGTGAGCGGGAAGCGCAAAGCCAACCCCCAGGACAGAGTTCAGTAAGTGCTTTTAAGGATTTTCATGTGTCAGTGCTGATTTTGGCATGCTTGTTTGCACTTGGGTATATAGCTTTATTGCCAAAATTGATTTTCATGGTTAAGGTCAGTGAACATCCATAATTGTCCCTCTGTGCTACAAAGATGACTCACGGCCACTCGAGTAACTTTAAGAAATGGAGTGACGTGACCATGCAGATGGGGAAACTACACAACAAAATGAAAGTGTATTGGAATGCACATCTCAATATCCTCTCAAGAAATTGAAATCTAAAGGGGTTTTGCAGCTTTTTCTTTATCATGAACGCTTGTTTTCCAATGTAGGCTGTGCACTTTAACTCAAAATGCAAAACAAAAATGAGGGATGTGATGCAGTCGACTGTGTCCGCTGCCAGGTATAAGCACTGTGTCAGTCTGGTGTCTGGCTGGTGGAGCCAAAGATAAACAGTCCGCCACATATAAACACAGCCACGCTGAGTGCGACCCTCACGCTCTGAGCAAACGCATTCAATCAGCAGACAACAGAGAAACAGACGGGGAGTACGCATTGCACCAAACAAGAGGCAGCTATCCGAAAAATAAAAGGTTTCGAGATGAATACCATCTTTATTGGGTGTTTCCACCAGAGGAGCTTTTCCAGGGGACCAAAAGTCTTATGAGGAACTAAGGAATTAAATAATTAAATGTGCATTTCAAATTAGAGGAACTAGAATTAAATTTAGTTCCTGCGGGATTGTTCAAAGTGTAAACAAAAAAAAAGCTGTGTTTTATGAACGTTCACAAACAGTCGTGGTGGAGTGTTCGGGGCTGTATATTGCTCAACTATCGAACACAGACCCTGCAGCTGCTGCAACTTCTTCATTCACAAAACAAGGAAGTCGTTTTGTGTTGATATTAGGGTGAGGAGTGAAGCTGTCTGCTTGTTTATTAACATTAAAACAAAGTTAGGCTTTGTTTTTTTCCCCCTGTAATTTTGTACAGCATACTGAAGTACATCTGTGCAGAGATCAACAGAGATAATGTTGGTCATATGACTGTGGGATAGATGTAATCAGAGTTTTGATGAGTTTTGATGTGAATGCCTTCCATAATTGCAAGAGTAGATGGAGTTCAGAGATCTGTATGTTCAGAGATGGGGAGCTTGTGGCAAAAAACAAGCAACCAGTCTAAGGAAGAAGAAGCCCAGAATCTGATCTGGGTCTGATTTCAGTTTTTGACATCAGCACATCCCCAGTTTCAGTGTTCCTGTTTTTAAATGTGAGTGTATTTTGTTGTCTCCAGCCCCAACAAGACAGAGTTCATCAAGGCCAAATACCAGATGTTGGCGTACGTTCATCGGATGCCTTGTCGGGAGGATGACAGTGTAACCGCAAAAGACCTCAGCAAGGTGAGAAATTCTGCTATATGTTGCTTTCGCGTTAATTTCTCTCATACACTCTTTGTAACCTTTTTTAGATGTGAGAATTACCAAGTGTTGCCCCATGAAAATAAGCTGGAGTGAAACCGATGGTGGTGACAGGAATTGGAGCCAAGTGCTTGTCTGGTTAGCACCACGAGACATCCTATGCATTTCAGAAATAGTTCAGCCTGTTTATAGATTGATATTATGCATTCAGTGCTGCTGTGACACACTGCAGCACACATGGGCTTGTGTTGGAGAAACTAATACTGAAACTGTCTAATCTCAATGTTTTCAACAGCAACTTTTTTTATTTTGCTCTGAATACTCCTTTATGCCTCACAGATTATTTATTGATAAGTTGGATTATATGCATATTAATGTTTGGCAATTCAGTAACCTTCTATGGTTGACTACCAGCAAGGTCTTTGATTTATAAGGAGAGAATTGCATTCATTTTTTTCTGCTTTTACCCATGAACTTAAATGGACATATTAGTGCAATGATTCCAGTTTCTTGTGGGCTTATGCATCGTGTCACCCAGTTCTGGGCATGTGTATTTAGTAAGGCCAGCAACGCGTGTATGCACTTCATCACCAAATTAAAACACGCTCCTTGTCGATCGCCTTTCAGCAACTCCATTCCAGTGTTCGGACTGGAAACCTGGAGACCTGCCTAAGACTCTTATCTTTGGGAGCACAGGCCAACTTCTTCCATCCAGTAAGTGGAATGAACTGAGCACACTGAAGCAACTTGAAAACACATTTTTGGTGGTTTAAGTTGACAAAATACTATTGCTCTGTTTTGTTTTTTGCTGGCACAACAGGAGAAAGGAAACACTCCACTACACATAGCAGCAAAAGCAGGACAGATGTTACAAGCGGAGCTGTTGGCAGTTTATGGAGCTGATCCAGGGGCATTAGACTCCAGTGGAAAGACCCCCATTGATTACGCAAGGTAATACAGGAACTTTTTTTTTTGCATTTAACACTGGTTTATCTTTTTATTTCATCTAAAGGGTGTTTTTGTTTTTGATCTGAGCAATAGAGAATTTGAACAAACACTATCTTTACACATCACGACTTCAGAGATACCACAATATGGAGTGAAATCATAGTGAGTGTGACGCCTCTATCGCACATTATCTCTGGTGAGCTCTGTGGTATAATCACACAGTGGGGTCTGCACACAGGAGCTAACGTAGCAAACTGTGAACAGTTTTTACCGCTGTCACAGTTCTTGAGAATAACTTTTTGTGAGACTGCAACAATCGCCTTAACAGCAGTGTCTGCTGATTGCGCTGTAGGAAATGATGCACATCCTTTAGACATTTTTAACCATGTGCACGGATCTGCTGTGTCTCAAACATGTGCTATTTGTACTAGGTGTGAATCAAGAAATTATATTTGTTAGAAACTGGTAGACGACAGCATGTCTCAAACTGGAAACCTCAGTTGTAATGGCTAAAATATTCAGCATGCCTCGCACTACAATGAACATTGGACACAGACACACTGGCATTATGTCGGTCTGACTAATTCAATAAGAGCATGACTAACTGAGACGAGAGTGGAAGGAAAAACTTTGTAGCGCCGTGTGCTAGCTGACTCAGACCAGTTTTGCAAAAGTTGGAACAAAGATCGAGAAATTTAAAAAATAGATTAAAAAAATAAATAAAACAACGGCGCTCACAGTGCTTTGTCACGTTGAAAACTATATTTTGTGGTGTTTCTGGCATAAGAGAGGCTCATCATAGCCAGCAAACACCCACACATATTCTACTTCAGTCCTGCGCTCCTTCCTATAAATCAGCCTCCCAAACCTGCACTCTTGATGACTTTTTTTATTTTTGTTTGATGAAGTTTCTAGACACACGAGTACTTGACGTAGATTCTGACACACGACCTTTTTATTCCTAATCGGCGCAGACAAGCTGGGCATCAGGAGCTGGCAGAGAGGCTAGTGGAGATACAGTATGAACTCACTGACCGGTTAACATTTTACCTTTGCGGTAGAAGACCAGGTAAGTTGGCACGTCAGGCAAAGCTGCTGCATGGCATTTTAGAGCTGTTTCCTGTCTTCTTTCTCTCTCTGGTAGTCTCTCTATATCATGTCCTTGTTGTGTTGTAGATCACAGAAATGGGCAACACTTCATCATTCCACAGATGGCAGACAGGTAATAGCTATGTTTTAAGCCACAGTAGGGATTTTGTTTTGAGATGTTGTAATACACCAACGTGAATATAAAGTGATTTTATTAGCTCTAACATACGCTTTGCTTCTAGTCAAGTCTTTCTGTTGCTCTGTTTCACAAAATAGCTATCTCACATTAACTCGTCTCATTTTTTCTATGCTGCATTATTTTGATGGATAAGAAATAAGTAAGTATGCTTGTTAGTTTGGCCATTGTGTGTGTGTGTCTCTTTGTGTTGAATTTTGTCGGGAGGAAATTTGATTAATTTGAATTTTTCCTCCCAAAGCAGCCTGGATTTGTCAGAGTTTGCTAAAGCTGCAAAGAAGAAGCTCCAGTCGGTAAGACATTTTCTTCATATGTGATATTATATTATATTTTTGTGGTACTAATACCACATATTATTGTGGTATTAGTCAGCTGCTATTATGTTGATTTACATGTGAACCTGAAATTCTGCTTTATTCTGATCCAGCTAAGTAACCATCAGTTTGAGGAACTTGCCATGGATGTTTACGATGAAGTTGACAGAAGAGAAACAGATGCAGGTGAAAAATATCCTACATATCATTATTTTTACATTGACATCTGTATTATTATTATTTCCATTTGTCAGATATGCTTATATATATATTGTGTTATTTTTCAGTGTGGTTGGCCACTCAGAACCACAGCACACTTGTAACAGACACCACAGTTGTGCCTTTTCTGCCAGTCAATCCAGAGTACTCGTCCACCAGAAACCAGGCAAGCGATTACACCGATGTGCCCCACCACACGCTTTTAACTTCAATTTTATGTTGGAGTATTCATTTTAATAGTGCTGCCTTATTTTTATCTTTTTCTGTTTTGATACACTTGTTTTCTCAGGGTCGTCAAAAATTGGCACGGTTTAGCGCTCATGAATTTGCCACCCTCGTCATCGACATCCTAACTGATGCTAAACGGCGGCAGTGGGGTAATTCCTGCGACAGTCCTAAAGGTACAATGCGTCTCTCACTTTTTATTTTTGACAGACCTTGAGTTATGAAATAATATTATTTTATTATTAGCTTATTAGTGTATACATAGATGGGGTGTTTGGCAATTGTTTCTATTTTTATGTTGTCCAATTGTCGTTACTTAAGACAGCCAGGTTATGGGGTGATGTATAGGAATATGTGAACATTCTGATTAAAATATTTAGACATTAAAAGATCAATTTAATAGCAGTGTCTCCTCGACTCAAGCAACAGCTCCCTTTTAAAGTTTGTGTGCCTGTGCTTGGTGCGACATTATCACAGCGTCATGTTTCATTTAACATTATCTTAGCCTTCAGGTATCACAGTCCAAGTCAGTTAACTACTCTTATGGAGCTCAGAGCAGACTTTTGGTGTGAATGTGGAGCGCAGAGTTGTAGGCTTTCAAATCCATAGAAAAGGGGCGGCAAACAGTTTAGTAATGAAGGATTTAAAATCCACTCATGGTGATTAATGGACCTCAGCGGGCGGGCATGCTGCTCCACCAGAAACCTCTCTAAATGCACAGTAAGGGGCAAATTCTGATGATTATTTAATGACATATTTGCTCTGATAATATGCTAGCCGAATAATCTTAATATTGAAAAACAACAGTCCATCATCCCATCTCTTGTTTATATATTATCCATCACGAATCGCCAGTTGGTATAAGCCTGCAAAGAAGAGGGAAACACAGACTCATCAGTGAAGAAAGATGAGATAAGATACAGAAAGTCTGCGTTTAATTTGAACATAGATGTGAACCATTGGGGCTCAGCTTTATATGCTACAATGTGGAATGTGGACCACATACGCTAATCTTCGAGCACCCAAACACACATGGCAGATTGGGACTTTGATAATGAAAACTTCTTTATTCTGTAAATTACAGCACGCCACATCAAAGTCTGTTTTCTCTCTCGTGTATACTCGAGGAAGATTGTCAGGGGTAATAAAGAAGAGAAAGTCCTGATATCTGGATTCACTGAATGAAAATAAAATGTGTTCCTCAGCTATTTGATTTATACGGCTCGTAGCCATCGGGGCTTGTTTGATCTCTTATGCTTTGATCCGGTGGTCTGCCTTCAGAGAATGTGGAGCTCATCCTTCAGGGAATAGATAGCCGCCATAACAGCGAGAGCCAGGACAATGATCAGCCAGATTACGACAGTGTGGCATCAGATGAAGATCCAGTGCAAGAGGCCACCTGTGGGGACAGCTGCAACGACAGACGGACCAAGGTTAATGTCCTATGAAGATATTTAAACACGTCTTGAGTACCTTTTTTTTTCCTTCTCAAATGAACTGTGTAAAATGTTCTGCCACAGAGTTCGGAGTCATCCGACCTCTCCGATGGACCAATCACAGTGCAGGAATTCATGGAGGTGAAGAGTGCACTCACTGCATCAGAGGCCAAAATACAGCAGCTTCTCAAAGTCAACTGTCACCTCAGTGAAGAGCTACGGTTGATGCAAAGCAAGGTCGGTAAATTTGTGTTATTGAAGCAAAACGCAAACTGCGCTGCATGTTAATGACAATGTGCTTGAACTCAGTATGCCCTCATAGTCTCATTTCCATCACTTTAATTAGATGGTAGTGCACATTAATATTTCAAGATCCATGATTAAAGGTCACTTTGAACTGGATTTGTGGTATTTATGTCCTTACATACTTGCTAGCTGGTAAAGCGTATTAAACAGTGTCGCCAGCCAACAACACATTTGGTGTTAAAATTTGAACCCATGTGTGCAAGACTCGATCCTTCTGTGTGTAACCAGAGACATTTAGTAATTTGATTTCACCCGTAGACATTAGTAATTCATGTTTAGGGCATGCCTGTTTGAATGTGCCTCTCGCTCTTTGTATGCTTTCTGTGCTACTTTGTATGGTTCATACAGTGGATGAATTTGTAGATGCAGGGAAGAATTGGAGATATAAAAAAAATTGATGAATCTATAAAGAAAAATACTACAGAAAACCATAAGTCAGTAATTTCAGTCGATTTTCTTCCCTACTGCTGTAACAAGAAGTAGCTGCGATGTTTCTGGATAGCCAGAAATTCCTGTGGTAATAATTAACAATCACCAGACTTCCTCTGCTATGCTGCGGAGTGAAATAGCACAACAGTATCAGATGTTGTAGTGAGGATTCAGAGTCACAAGTCAAATGTCAAAAGAACCACGTGCTAATCATTAAATGGTACCACAGAGGATATTATGATCTATTGTAAAAATCTACACTCTACTGCAGACAACTGTAATATTGCATTGACTTTGGATGAGGGTGAATCACAAAAGTGAGCTCCAACAACACAAAGATTTCATTCAATTAAATAATTGACACATTCAGAAGTAATGAAGCAAGCATTAGCAACACACAACTGAACTATATATTTATAGATACAGACGTCACTCATTTCCTTATTTCTTAGTACTTCCAAAAAAGTCCACAGTCCCACTGTGGCTGAGTGATGTTTAGACATGCGTGTTTTTTCAGCTTTATATGCGGAAACAATCCTCCTTTAACATTTCTGCCACCACTTCAGTACCACAGTGACGCTTGAAAGAAGTTGACAGCCAGCGTCTGTTTTTTGAAACAACATCCTGGTATTTCAGCAAAAGAGACCCTGGTGTGGTCTGTTTCCACTACACTCACTGCTTCCACTCTGTTTCTACCACATGTATCTTCTTATTGGAGAGACAGATGTATTTTCGCCATGTCAACATTTGGCAATTAGTTTAGAAAGCTCTGAATCTGAGAAGAATCAGGTTTGAATGTTTCTCAGATGCATCTACACAATCACAGGATGCATGAAGTGACTAAGAGTGAATGAATTCACAGTCCAACTACAGGATCACTTCTCCAGTGATCTGAACGCTTCATCTTTATTTGCCTGTCCGCAGTATCATCATGCATCATCTTAGGGGTGGCAATATGGTGTATTAAAAAAAAAAAGACAAGAAGGTTTGCCGCCTACGCACCCGTTTTGGGAAATGGCAGGATTTCATTTGGTTTGCTCATATGCCTCAAAGTTCTCCACAGCCCAGTCTCTTTCTCTCTTCAGTTGGCTGGGAGACAGTGTTAACACTATGCACTGCCTCCTCCTGCTGGTTTATTTACTCATCAACCATACTGCTTTTTTTTTTCTGACAAAAGCCGCCATTCCAGTCCCTTATCTCTCTCCTCCTTCTTGCACACAACAAAGCCTCCATTGCAGACACAGTGGAAGCCTCAACTTATTTCCCAACATATAAGCTAAAGCACCTCTATAATGTCTTCACATTTATTGTCACAGCCAGACATTAATTGAAGAAAAGGGAAAACTATAGGCAGCATTACTTTTTTGTCACCCTGGTAGTACTAGCCTCTCTGTGTCCCTAACGTAGACGTTTTTTACTTTTTGTACCTTAACTTATATCCTGAATGTATTTTTTTACTATGATAATGTGTGTAATAATATGGGCAGTAATCTTCGATAGAAAGCTCAACACTCATGTTTCCCTGTTTCTAATTGCTGATTGTGTAAATAAGGGCAACCATTTATGCAGCAGTTTCTCAGGGGGCTCATGCTACGGTAGTTGCTATCAACACACAGCGTCAGCATTTCATTTTGCCAGAGAAACTAACCTTTTGTTGTGAGGAAAAACTTTGAAGAGAAACCGAAAACAAAAAAGAAGGTGACGACAAACTCAGTCAAGCGACTCGTCTCCTGGAGGGCCTAGCAGTGTTTTACTCTATTATTGATGTCTGGCCGAGCTTTTGTAAGGAGATCGTCCCCTGGCTAGAGTTGAAAGATGTTTTTGTTCTCTGCAGCTGAACTCCCTGCAGACTGAAAACACAACACTGCGATGGCAGACCCCCAGCGGACAGCAACACCTCCAGGGGCCCTTTGGTCGACACCCACCCCGCGGAGGTCGCGCCATGTCCATGTATGAGACGGGCTCTTCTCCGAGGCAGTACCCCCACCGAGCAGAGACGGCTCGGCATGAGGACGGAGTCGTTTTACAGCCCTTCCCGACCAACGTAAGCACTGAAACGTTCCTGCTGGATTGTCCTCATGAGACAAAATAATGATGCCTGGCTTGGGGCTGGTGTTGGTTTTTCAGTCGTTCATTCAGTCATTCATTCATTGCATCTCAATAGAGTATGCTCAACCTGGTTTGACCCCTTTCTAGATTGGGAGGGGTCCTTTGGGGACGGCTGCTTCCTCCCTCCCTACCTTCCCCTCTTCCCTGTCCTGGTCGTGGGATGAGAGATCTCGAAGGGTTAAGTACTGATGTTCCCCTCGGTTCAGAGGCAGCCCCCAGGGGGCGGTGAAAACTGTCCCCTCCTGCTTGACCCCACAGTCTTCTCTCTCCTGACCTGTCTTTTAAACAGCTTTTTTTATCAGTATGGCCTGCCTGCCTGCATGCACCACAGTGCCTCGGCTTCAGTACAGTTATCTGAACAACTGCAGCTTTTTTTATCCACAGAGAATCTTAACCAGAGCAGCTTTGGCTCAAGTCAACATCAGGGGTCACGTTGATTGCACCAGAGGAAGCTGCTCGAACGATGACGCGGCAGAGTCCAATATCCTGAAAACGATAGATAGAATGCCTCATCACAATGTGCTCGTTAGCCGCTGATAAGGGCACCCACAGTTTACCTCAGGATGTCTTTGCATCTACTAATCGCATCCACTGCAGTGTGCACAATGACTTGATTGTATATTTCCTGTCTTTTTCTCCTCATCTGCTTCAAAACCAAATGTCTGATAACATGAAATTGAGCTCGATTTCAGAAATGCATGATTCTCATTTGTTTGTGCCCACAGTCGCTCAGGTAATGTGCTAATCAGACACAGCTCACTCTGCATTTTAATGACGGTCGTTCACTGATGTCTCTTTAGGGCTGTAGTTTGGAAGGACAGATGCTGGAGAATAATTACGACACTACACCCAACCACTCTGAACTGGAGGAGACTGGGTAAGAACGTTTGAGTTAACTTTGTACCTTCCTGTGCAAAAATGTCCTTGACTGTTAAACTCAAGTTTAAAACAAAATCAATTTTAAACAGTGTTTAATTTGTGGAAGTTAAAAAGTATTGTGTATTTTCACCACTGAAATGCATACAAATATCTTTTGATTATTTAATAAAACCAGACAGTTCCTTTTACTGAGGAATTTCATTGATATTACGTTATGAGACGCATGCAGTATTGGCTCTAGAGATGATGACATCACTGTGACAGAGGCTTACAAAGTTTAAGGTCACATAACGGGAGGGGAGTAAGCTGGACTAATATTAGTTTTTTTACAAAGAGTCCTTGATGCAGCAGTTCAGCCATGCAGCACAAAGTTAACATATTAGGACATACGGCTGTCTGACGTAGGCTACCAGTTGCAAAAAAACAAATCAACAAATGAGCAAGAGTCAGTAGCCTCACACACGTCATCTACCTCTGATTGTTCGGTGGCCATTTAAGGGCATGTTGTCTGTAAATGATGCTGTTTTTTGTCATGTGTGTAGCTGTAAATGAAGGAATCCAATTCTCTACTAATAGTTATGTATGTCTTCTTATACTATTTTAGAGCCTTTTTTGATGATTTCTTTTCAGAAAGATTTCCTTACATGAACTGAATTGTGACGCTCACCCTTCAATTCTTCTGCATTGTTGTCATTTCAAATCACTAACCAGACTACATTTGTTTTAACACAGAAGGAATGGTATTTCACTTAATTCGCAAAATCTCTATTTGAATTGGAGCCACCCTTGTTATCAACTTCAAAATTCAGTGCCATAGTCAAGGTTAAGTCTATAAACCTGTGTCTTTATGAGTTGCATTGCATACAGCAGTAAGTCTGAATGCAGGGTTTTTTTCTGTTTTGAATTTGAAGGAGCCCTCCTCCAGCCTCTGATGCAGTGGAGCCGGGAGAGGAGGGGGAGGAAGATGCCACCCTGCCGTGCACCGAAGACGTCATCTGTAAGACAGAACAGATCACTAAAAACATACAGGAGCTTCTGAGAGCTGCCCAGGAGACCAAACATGAGAGGTAGTTGATGATTGACAGATTATTGATGAATGATATTATAATGAAATCATGTTATTTCTAAATCATTAGATGTATGAAAAGCTGGTTGATATTTCTGAAAGCACGGCTTGAGCTCTGTCAGGCCGTGTATTTCAATCACGACTGTTATTCCTGTTATTCTGTCTGTCCTTTTTGAAAAGGGCAAATGCTGTTTCATCCTCTGCCTCAGCTGCTTCTAGGTCACTGGTTTTCAGTCGTTGTCCTCAGGGCCCGGGACCCTGCTGGTTTTCACTCATTCTCGCCAAATAAGCAGTAATCGATTTACACCTGACTTTCAGCGCGATGACTGTTTCATCGTAAACTAGCAGCACTCTGGTTTTCTCATTGATTTTTGACTGACCTCTGAACTTGTCTCCTGGAAACCGTGTCTGCTGGGGGTAGGCCTCGGGTCTGTAAATGCAGCTGACAGGAAACGAAGACCACATGTTCCCTTGTGACTTGCCAGTGAGGTTTCCTGTATTCATTAGTGTATTAATTTCCTGTTTTTTTGGGGGGGGTGGGGGTTTGCACTTACAATTTAAAACTCATTCAGATTTATATCCTAATGTGAGTCATTTTACCTCATTCCATTTTCTTCAATATGTAGAAATCTACATGTATGAACAATAACGGCACTTTTGTCTTCATACCTGATAACATTATTTTGAGTGCTGATGGTACAATTAGTGTTAACATAAATAGCTCTGATCGAGCCAAACTCCATTCAGAAAACAAGCATTTTAAAGATTATTTGCTTCTCGTCTTGCAGACAGACCTACCAAAGCATGAATTCAAACTTTCTACAAATCAGCAGCGTGGTGTGGTTATTTCAACATGCTTTTGATGTGTTTATTGTAATGAAACACAAAACCTGTTTAATTTGGAGTCATGTGACTGTAGTGAGGCGGGTATGCCAATTTAAAAAAACGACAGCACACCACATGAGTACATGGGCTCACATGTCAACACAGGAAATGCATCTTATTCTGTGTTGTTAATTCACCATTAGCATTTTCAGTAACTAATGTGGCTCACAAGTCCTAACCAAACCACAACCCACTTCTCGCTCTCTTAATGGGCACACATATTCTAGTTTTAACATGGAGTGATCGACAGTTCCTCTTTCCAAGGTATTACTGGTCTAACACAGGCTTTCTCAGCTTGATTGCTGGGTTTGCTTTGTTAGGATTATTCAGTTTATGATGTTGATTTAAGCTGTTTACTTTGCAACTGTCTACTCTTGCTCACGTTTTTACAGTCTTGTGCTACATTTCACCGAAGCGTGTTATCTCAGGGTTTCTCTGGAAAGCTGCACCACTGCCATGGATATGTTTAGTGACATAATACAGTAGATAGGCACTCAGGCATTTTAATGGTCTACTTAGGAAGACTGCTGTTGGTGGTTTTAATGTTGCGTAAACATTAGTAATATTTGTGGATAGATTTTTTGTTTTCATTACCAGGTGTGCTGGATTAAAGAAATAAAAAGCGTGTGATTGATCAAAGCAGGAGAATTGATTCATAGTTAAATCACAAAGAGGGATGTCTGTGGGTTTGCATTGATGTTTTCATATATAGCACAGGAGTAGTTGATGATCTACGCAACCTTTTGTCTCCATTTCCCCGCAGCTTCCTGCCTTGTTCAGAAAAGATCTGCATGGCTGTGACGGAGATGGCCGCCCTGTTTCCCAAGGTAAGATGATTCCCCTTCAACAACTCGATGCCCCTCCCTGAAGTAATTGAAGGATGGGTTGTTTGTTTGAAAACAGCCTGAGGTTTAGATGGGGGAGGCTTTGTTCATTGAATTACTTTTGCATTAGATTGATTTGTGCCATTTATTGAATTTCCTTGTTTTATGTTTACTTGCTCTCTCTCTTGCACTAACACGGCATACTGACCACAATGAGGGTTTATTTATGGAAGTTGTCATGTTGGTCCCTTATCGAGTCTCCATCATCCCTCCTCTCCCTCGCAGAGGCCGTCCTCGGAGACCGTGCGAGGGTCTCTGTATCTGCTCACGTCGAGCGCCGGCCGGCTCCATGGAGAGTGCCAGAAGGCCACAGAGCACAACCCCTGCCCGTCAGACATCCAGCTGGTCACGCAGCAGGTCATCCAGTGCGCCTATGACATTGCCAAAGCTGCCAAGCAACTTGTCACTGTGACAACCAAAGAAAACAACAACTAACTAAAAACCCAAAGACACTCCTGATACGCCCAAAATACAGTTTATCAATGATGTTGCTAATTTAAACTTAATCAGTGTTAACACCTTTTTTTGTTTGTTTGTTTGTTTTCCTATTTTAATCCGTGTAAGCACTCACATACATTCCTTATGGTGAAAAAAAATCTAAATACAGATGCACCATGCAAAATTATGGATTAATCAGACAATGTATTTATTATTTTACATCATGGTAATGCAGAGAAAACAAACATCTTGAAATATGTAGGACAGGATCTGTTACTGTTCTTTACCTCACAGAGAGTTAACAGTTTAATCCACACAATCTCCAAAAGTGCAATGCTGTGTGTGTGTGTGTGTATATATAAAACAATAAGAACAATGAGCAGTTGAGCCTTCTACATTGTACTTTTTCTCCACAGAGGTCATGAGTTGTGGCCCTTGAGGTCGGGTGTCAGGCAGAGCTGAGACAAAAGACTGCAAGACACCTGACGTCAAAGAGAACAAACAAATGAACCTTAATCCACACCAGTGACATCAGTTTATTCTACTTTAGCCATTTCAAGCGTTTTCTTTCTTTTAAATGCAACAACAGTATTTTAATCTCGAATCATTGTGATACCACTTGCTTAGAGTTCTGATGTTTGTTTAGTTAGCAAACTGTGATTATTGAAAAATAGCTTCAGTGCGTCGAGCACCGCGTAAGGCCAGCAAGAGTGAGCGAACTCTCAGTCCATCCAGCAGCTCCGGCAAGTTTTCACTGTTCACTCCCTCCGCTCTGGTTGAAGATGTGTTAATAAGTAAAGTATCAATAGTTTTTGGAGTTATAATGTTACAGCCATACTTCTGATGTGTGTGTGTGTGTGGGCGCTTGGATATGTATGTATGTGTGTGCGTGTGTGGGCGCAGTTGTCTCAAAAATGGCCTCAATGGAAAGTGTGAAAAAAAAATCCATTTAGAATCACATTATGCAAATATATAAGATGTATGTATCCATGTAATTCTTTATCAAAATAATCCAAATGCTATTCTATTTATAAACTGTATGTCATACCTCTAAGAAAATATCAATGTTTATTTTCATAAGCTTTTGTTTAACATGATGCTCCTCACAGACTAACTTTTGTTCTGAGGTTTGGGACGTCTCAGCTGGCAGTAAGTTTATAGGCAGCCTGTGATCTCTGTTCTTTTGGTGTGGTGCTGTAACTCCAGTGTGTTTTTTCAATGCTACCTGTGGTCAAATGCGTACAGCTATGGTTTACAATCACTGATCGAAAAAGAAAAAGAAAAAAAAAGAGTAAATGCCCTCAAAAGTTAGAGTTACCTCTTGTAGAACTTGGGTCTAACGTGTCACTCATTGTTGTGAGCCAGATAAGTTTCAACCAAGGGTGGAAAGAGCCAGAATACCCTACACAATTAGAGTAAGGTAATATTACTCGAGTTGATGTAATATTACTTGGAGTGTATTCAACAAAAAGTACAAAATATCTTCTGAGCACTCTTAGAAATAACATTTACTCAGTTATATCTGATGAAATGAAAGACCCAGAGCCAACTATACATGTGGGATGTCTCCTTTGAGCAATATTTTCCATTTTAGTGATTAATGATTATTAATTAAACGTTAATATCTTTTGTAAATATCAAGTACTAAAGTGATTTTTACTCAATTTTCTATTTACTTTCAGCTACACCTCACAATCTAGGATTTGATTTGTTGGTCATTTTATATTTTTACCTGTTCTTTTCTACATATATATATACTTTTTTTCTTTCAATTTGGTTAACATTGTTTTGTTTTTATCTTCATTTGTATGTATAGATTACTTTCAGTTTCCATTTTGCACTGATGCGATGTTCTTAATGCAAAACTATGTGACTTTTGTAACTAACATCCACTGTAATATAGTATTAAAGACTCAAATTTAGTGTAACTAGCACAAGCAGAGTAAACTTTGAAAACGGTAGCAAACTTCATAAATAAATAGATGTAGATCATTACCAAGATGAGCTACAGTTGGCCATATCAGACCACGTAATGTAAGGCTGTTTAAGAAAAACCCTTCAGTGTAATGAATTAATTGATGGTGCATTTTGCTCCATAAGAGTT